>PVKZ01003250.1:0-147234 GCA_004027375.1 Macroglossus sobrinus
GAAGGAAGGAAGGAAGGAAGGAAGGAAGGAAGGAAGGAAGGAATCGGTTGCCCCTGGAGACAGAACTTGGAGTGTGCAAGGAAAAAGGGTTGTTACTTTCTTATTATTAATGTTTTTTTACTAAATTTTTTCCAAGTACCAGTTGGTCTCAAAAAGCCAGATAAATAAACACAAACTGGTTTCTCAGCTAAGTTAACAACATCAAAAGTCATTAGTAAGGGGGAAAGGGTAGATATTCATGGCCTTTGAATTATGTCCTGCTTATTTTTTCTTGTCCTTTTTAACCCTATTTCTTCTCTCATTGATGTTACAGTACCATTATTGATATAATTCACTGACAGTAATTTAAAAATTGGGGGAATATTGGAATCTGAAATTTGGTAATTAAATCATTAGGTAAATCATACATACTTCTTCCTCACAAAAATAAAAAATAACTTTTAAGTGAAAATAACAACAGGGATGAACAAATGTACCTAAGTTTTCCCACGGGAAATTGTGGTCAATTACTCAATAAAGATAGTGTACCTGCAATTAATATGTTTAAATGTCCTGAGTTTTCCTCTAATTGAAGGTGTTAGACAGTAAGTTCTGAAGTTCTCATCAGTTTCTCTTTAAATGTGTTTCACATAGTTTAATACTTACTTATTAAGGAAATCTTTATCCACTACAGCAGTGATGTCAAGAAGAGGATTTCCCATTCCAAAGAGAATATTTTCACTAAAAAAAACAAAAATAAAAACATATATGTATATATGTAAGTACAAGTTAGAAATACTTCTGAAAGTTGATGTGCATAATGCATATGAGTATCTTTACTTCATCTTGAAAATATACATTATATACTAGTTTATTAAACCTTTGATTTGCCTATTACACATAGGACAATATTTTAGAGGTAGCATGCAGCCACTCAGAAAAGATGACTCCTCAACTGGATGAAATATAACAAAAGTAGAAACCAGATCATGTGATTTTTTTCATAATATTCGATGGCTAATAATTGAATTTAATTTCAATTTTTAAAAAAATCTATTATGACAATGTTCTATACTCTAATAAACAACAATGAACTCTAGTAAGATACCCAACTACCGAAAGTTATAAGGGAGCATGAAACAAGGCCTAGAGGAATCCATGCAAGAACCCTACCCTTGACAAACTATAAGTGACCTTGGTAGGGCCTTCACAATGAGTATCATAAATGGAGTAATTTTCAATTACATTTAACAGACTTTAAGGAAGTCTGTTTTACATAATTGACCACAATACGTTTTAAAAACAAGGGAAAACACAATAGAATATATAGATGTCAAATTATGTACAACTGAAAATTATATAATTGTATTAACCAATGTTACCCAATAAACTTAATTTAAAAAAAGAAAGAAAAAAAAAAAAACAGGGAAAGACAGGATCCCACTACAAGTGATGCCTTAAACAGGAGTCCAACTGACAGCAAGAAATGAACCTGTGGCCATGGTTGGGTCAGCCTCAATGGGAGGTATTCTAGTTTATTCAATAAAATTTTCCTCTGTAATTTCTCATTGGTCTCTAGTTTGCTAAAGATCTCTTCCAGTTGCCTCCAAACAAGTTACCATCCTCACCATTTGGAAACTATCAGTAACATCAACAGGACCAATGCCTCAGGGTTTCTTTCAGAGAATGAGATACAGCCTACAATTATAATCTACAGTTATAATCTATAATGACTTAAAAGACTGAATTAGGGTCTCTTATTAAAAGATTGGGCAACTATGACTGAATATACAATAGAAACTTGTCCTTTTCGTATTTAAAGAAAGCTAGATGTAAGAGGATTAAAAGATAATACACCTATTTATTCACACTGAAGTTGTACTCTGATCTGATAAAGTCTGATATAAAAAGAAAATACTTAATAAGTACTTAGAAGATGAATAATCGAGAGGCAGATACAGAAAAACTTGACTATTATTTCATTAGAAACATTTCAGCCTGATTCGTGTATCATTATTCAAACAAAAATTCCTAGAACTTTTTTTTAAGTAGGAGGGAAGTGCTACTGCCCTGCTTGGCTGTTTCTTTTTCTTTATCCTTTTAAGTGTTCAGTTCAATATATAATTACGTAACCACCACTAGAATCAAAATATGAAACATTTCCGTCACCACTAAAAAGGATCCTCCTGCCCTCCATGTCAATCTCCCCACCCCAACTGGTCCCCTCTTGGTTTTAAGGACTATAATTGTGACACTTTTAAGAAATCGATCCTGTGAACATCTCCTTCATTCCCAAAAATAGTTTACTGCACTCCATTTGAAAATTTAGTAAAGATAGTATTACTAAATTAATGCACCCTCTCTGGGCCTATGGTTTTTATAGTCAAAGAGATATGGGGGAAAGATGAGCACACAGTAACCATGTTTAAACTCATATTTATAAACTTATTTGTCCAGCAAAAGTTTTTTCTGAAGGTAAATGGACAAGAAATACATTTCCATAAAGAATAAGAATCTGCTGGGACTAAACTGCTCAAACTTAAGACTAGAAATAATATTTAATATATTATTAGGAATAATAATTAGAAAAAAATTTAACTGTAAATTATTTTTATTATTGTTAATAAAATAAGTAAATAATAATACAATGTTTACCTTGTTATTACCAAATAATATTACAATTCAGTTAATGTCATTTAAAGTCATGTTCATAATAAACTAGAAATTGTGTGCTTCTCATCTGTTCCTTTCCATCTTTCTTCTTTCACATTAAAGTTCCTCACCCAAGAGATCTAGGTGGAATTGCTCGACCCAGGTTTATGGAAAGCAGAATTCTGATTGGCTTAACCTTGGAGCACAGCAAATCCTAGGCCAATCGATGCAATGCTGTTTTTCCAGCCTTAGTGATCCATTCAGAAATACACATGTAACCGAAGCCAGTCCAATCAGAATGAACCCAAGCATTTTTCTACAAGTGCTCAGATATAGAACATCTTTCTTCCTAATAAAGCGCAGAAGGTGCTGGCAGCATTAAATACCTCAAGGTCCCTTGGGATAAATTTGACACCACAGAAAGCAGAATGGAAAAACTTAAACCTGGTCATTAAGGAAGTTGTCGGATCACTGAATCAAGCTTTACCTGAATAGTCTCTTTGGACTTTTCAATTACCTGTAGGTTAATACTTTTATTTATTCCAATTTGAGGTTGGTTTTCTATTACTTACAATTGAAAATATACTAACAAATACAAATTGTCACATTTCATTTTGTGAATGTTTTATTTTTGTATTGGATTTTCATTATAAAGCTATAATACAGACAACGTTGTTAGTATTTGCATTATGAATCCATGTTCCATTAATTTAAGTTCCTCTGAGGTTAAAGTCTTTAACTTACTAATTCTCAAGCAGATTTCTTGATTTCTTCTCCTTGGTGGGGAGGGTTATATAAATTTTAGTTTTACTGTCAGAGAAGTGTGGAGCTTGGAAACTATGTTCAACCAACATTTGACATGTTCTTTGTATACTTCCAATAAATGGTAATATTAGAGTTTTATATACTTAAATTCTGAATTATTCACACTCATAGGCTCCTGAGTCTTAACTTATAATCTCCAATTCTTGAGTTCTACACCTAGACTACTTCTCCAAAAATAACTCAATATACTAGCAGATACAAATCAAAATTTGAACATAAACCTAAAATAATAAGATGGTATAGAACTTCAATTAAACACTTTTATGTGTTGTAAACATGGCAGACCCAGAGAAGACATGGAGGCTCATATCTACCACCCCTCACCCCATACCTGGATGTGATACTGTGATTTATAGTAAGAAATATATGTTAGGTGAATAGAACTCAAACTTTTCAGGAAACCTTACAAAATGTGAATCAAATTTCCCCGTCTAAAGGACAAAAGAAGAATTTGTACACTGACTACTCTCCCCATTGCAAAAAGTATGCAGCATGGGCCCTGATTAGAGATGGTGTCAAGTTGCAATTGTCCAAAGCCCACGTGGAACCTGTTATAGCAACAGTGGCTGTGTAAGAGGTAGGGACAATGGAATTTAAAGTAGCACATAAGAGGTGTCTTCATACAGTTAGTTAAGTAAAAATTATACATTTATAAAAGTAAATGACTTTAAACTACTCATGTTTCCTCTCCATCACTGTACACACTGAGAAAATACTATATGACTTCATTCTAATGACGAATGAACTGTTAAAAATGGTTTAAACTGCTAGTTTCTTAAATACAAATACTTATAATACTTATAATAGTTACTAAGGCATGTATTACCATTTTTAAATGATGAAGATACTATACAGGCAAGCATTTATTTTGATCTGTTTTACTAGATGTGAACAACATGGGGTCTACTATGGCCAAAAACTATGACTGACCCATACTGGAATTACTATTTTTGTTGCAAATGTTAGCAATGTCTTTTTCCTGGAAATGAATGTCAGGATGAAAGAGTTCCAAACCTTTTTTTTTTTTTTTTGGTCTGTAATTTTTAAATGTCTTATAAGTCAGGCCTCCAGCCAACATAGATATTAAAGTTCCTGAGAAAAAGTTTTCTTAGCTATTGATATATTAATGTCGATTAGCTTCTGGCCAGCAGAAATGTTCTTTTATACTATGGTGACAGAATACTAATAATGAGCATCCTTGACTGTTATACCAATTCATTCTCTTTAAATCCAGAAATCTTAGCTTCATTATGTGATTCTTCTCTATCAACAAATACTACCTTCTTCCTAGTAACTACATCTTCTTGGTTTTATCACACAGTTCTTGTACCAGGAACTCCCGCAACATCCCCACTGCCACTGCCTTTAACTAGACCCTCTAGAGACCTTGCCTAAATTCCTATATTGCTATTAATTATTTTTAGCCACAATGAATCCTGTACAATATCATCAGAATTATCTTATTAAAACAAATATGATTATATTTTTTAAAGTCAGCTTATGTATAGCATAAAATCCAAAGCCTTACATTTTTTAACAAAAGGACATTAAATATATCATATTTCATCAAATCTAAGATGCCATCAATCATAAGATTTGTTCCAATTTCTCATAGTGATTGCATATTTCATCAAATCTAAGGTGCCATCAATTTAAGATTCATTCCAATTTTTCATGTTGATTGCAAGACACAGTAAGATGCATGCTAATTTCAGAGATGTTAAAATAGAAAGAAATGTGCATATTACAGAATCATTGAAACATCTCTAACTATATCATTCTAATACAGACAATCTATTTTCTAATCAGGATACCTCGCTGATCTCTAAAAAAAGATTCTGTAAAGTTCTTCCTCTACTTCTTTTGCCTGGTAAACTCCCATTCATCTTTTTAAAATTTCTCATATGCAACCTCTCCTAGGAAATCCTCTCTGCCCAACTTCTACCCAACGGTTCCAGTGAGAAGCTGTGCAAGCTGTCACCTGCATAACTCCAGAGAGTGTTGTTCACAATGTGAAAGAGAGCTCCTAGAGTTGTGTAGTAAGGCACTGCTGCCCTCCTTCCCAAAGTTTCATTCATTCCTTCCCCCAAAGTTCTATAAGTTCTTTGATGAACTATTTGATTTTAGGGGTTGCTTTGTATTTTATTTTAATCATATCATCTTAATCAGCTAGACATAAAGGGTAAAGATTTTTTAAAATCTCACGCCCCAGTGGAACACAGTCCATGGTCTATGGCCATGCCACCCTGATCAAACCCAATGTCTGATCTCTAAAGCTAAGCAGGGTCAGGCCTGGTTAGTACTCAGATGAGAGACCAGCAAAAAAGCCCAGGTACTGTAGGCATAAATAATAATAAATAATTTTTTTAAAAAATATTTTTAAAAATCTTAATTACATTTGTACTCTCAATGGGATTTGGGTGATCTTGTGATTCTAGATTCTGACCTCTTCTATCAATAGACTGCTACTTCTGTCAGGCTCCCATTTATCAGGGCTGGGTAAAGCAGAATTTAAAGGTACTTACATCAAAGGTGAAATGACAGAACACTAATTCAAGACAGGTTGTGATGTTAAAAATAAATATTGCACTTCCTAGAGCAATCACTAAGTGATAATGCAATTAGGTATAGCTAAAAAATCCAATAGAGGGTAAAAATGAAAAATATAAATATACTCAATTTAGAAAAAAAAGACAGGAAAGACAAACAACATACAGGGTAAACGGAAAATTTAACAAATGGTATACTTTAACCCAACCACAGTAGTATTACATTAAATGCAAATAAATTAAATATTCCAATTAAAAAAATAAAGATAATCCAACCGGATTTTAAAAATGCTATTTACTAGAGATACACTTTAAATATAATGACATAGAGTTTGAAAATAAAAGGCTGGATAAAAAGGTACATCATGCAAACAATAATTATAAGAAATTTGCGGTGGCTATCATAATATCAGACAATGTAGACTTTAAAACAAAGATTATCACCAGATATAAAAAAAGATTTCATAAAAACAAATAGGTCAATTCATCAAGAAATGTCTTCAAAATGTTTAAGGGGAAAAAAAGAAACAAGAGAAACAAAAGAATTAGATAAATGCACAATCTTAACATCTCCCTTTCAATAATTGGTAAAACAGACAGATATAAAAATAAGTAAGGAATCACACTACTGGATACTTTTCCTAGAGAAATGAAAACAGGTTTACATAGAAGCCTATACACAAATTTCATAACAGCTTTATCTGTAATAATAGAAAACTGGAATCAAAATACCCCTCAACAGGTGAATAGGCAAACAAACTGGTATATTCATACAATGGACTGATATTCAGCAATAAATAGGACTGAACTAAGATAAACAACTTGGATGTATCACAAGTGAAAATAAAAGCCCTAGCTACCTGTTGCATACTGCTTGATTCCATTTATATAAAACTCTCAAAGTGACAAAATTACATTGATGAAAAACAAATTGGTAGTTGCCAGGGTTTAAGGTTAAGGGGTAGATGTGACTTTAAAGGGATAACACAAAGAAAATTCTCTGTGGTGACAGTTTAGTAACCTAATTGTGTTAATAGTTACATGAATCTGGATATAATAAAATTTCATGGAACTACGCACCACCACCACACCAATAAAAAAGTGTGTGCAAAAACTAGAGAAATTCTAATAGTATCTGTAGTCTACTTAATAGTACTGTACCAACATCAATCCCCTGGCTTTGGTAATATAATATGAATAAGTAAAGTTTATCATGGGGGTAAGTTGGGTGAAGGGTGCACAGGAACTTTCTATACTATTTTTGCAACTTTGTGTGAGTGTTAAAGTGTTTCAAAAGAAAGAGAAGGGATACAAAAAAGTTTTAAAAAACAATTAGGGTGACCACCAGGAATGGTGGAATAAGGGGCATCCAAAAAGCCTCTCTTCCATAATAAAAATAACATTAGCAAAAAACGTTAAAATCAACTTTTTCAGAACTCTAAATCTTAAAAAATATGCTAGCAACAACCCAAAGAGCATTTATATTTTTTTAATGGCCGAATCTCAGTAAAAACAGCAAGCTTTGTGGCATTTTAACTTGCTCTATCTCATCTCCATCTTCCCAACTCCATGGTAGCCTTAAAAAGCAATAACCCACAAACACAGTGAAACCAGGAGTCTTAGCAGCCTGAAGGGATCAGAACAGAATTAGAGTTCTTTCAAAGCCCCATTTTCAGAGAAGTGTTATTATTTGAGCTTACTGGCAGTTTCCTAAAAACCCCACTCCCAAAGCTTCTCTTTATTTGACCTGACTCAGAGCTTTCCCAGTGCTAACAGCGTTTTCTCCAGCGGTGTTTGTCAAAAATAATCAGCTGTAATTGTTTAACATCCCAGCTGTCTTAAGCATTTGGAGCAAAAAAGAAGCTAACCAAAAAGTTTTAAAGGGCTATATCCAGACCTAGAGGAACAGAAGGCGCCATCATGGAAGTCAACATCTGCCACAACAAAGAAAGGTTTGGCGAAAGGAGCCCAAGAGCCAGGACGTCTACCTAAGCCTGCTGGTCAAGTTGTACAGGTTTCTAGACAGATGAACCATGTCCATCTTCAACCAGGTGGTGCTGAAGGGGTTGCTCACGAGTTACACTAACCGGCCGCCTGTCTCTTTCTTGGATAATCCAGAAGATGAAGCTTCCTGGCCACGAGGGCAAAACCACCTTGATCATAGGGACAATAACCGATAACATGCATAGGCGGTCCCCAAAATGAAGATGTTTGTATTTCATGTGAGCAGCCATGCCCAGAGCCACATCCTTAAGGCGAAAGGCAAAGATCATCACCTTTGACCAAGCTGGTCCTGGCTTCCCCCAAGGGCTGTGGCACCGTCCTGCTCTCTGGTCCTCATAAGGGCTGAGAGGTGTACAAGCATTTCGGCAAGGCCCCGGGAACACTGCACAGCCACACCAAACCCTACATGAGCTCCAAGGGCCGGGAGTATGAATAAGCCAGAAGCCATAGGGACAGCTGAGGCTATAAAAACGAACCCTGGATCCCACCTTGTTATTAAAAAGATTCTGGATGCTAAAATAAATAGATAGATGATAGATAGATAGATGATAGATGATAGATAGATAGATAGATAGATAGATAGATAGATAGATGATAGATAGATAGATAGATAGATAGATAGATAGATTTTAAAAAATAGAAAATAAAGAAGTTTAAAAGGAAAAGTGGAGACATAAGAAGTGCATAATGGGTTCTGAAAGTTCTGCGTATTCCTGATTATCTAGAGGTGCCGAGGGCTGTGGGCATGCTCAAGACCAGAAAAGTTTCTACACAATCATTTCTGAGTACGAGGCTCTGCACAAGCAGGAAATGAAGGCCATGGCAGAATTTTAAGTCTGGCTGAGTACTGAAGATATGACTAAACAAGCACATGGAGCCTCTCAGCAAAGACTGGGAGACAATAACAAGTATTGGCAAGAATGTGAAGTAACTGGAATCCTCATACATTGCTATTGGAAACGTAAAATGACCTGCCAGCTTGGAAAAAAGTTTGGCAGCTCTTCGAAGAAAAGAAACATAAAATTACCTTTTCATCCAGAAATTCCCCTCCTAACTAAGTATATACCAAAGGGAAATGAAAACATGGACAACACAAAAACTTAAACATGAATGTTTATGGCAACATTATTCATGATAGACAAAAAGTAAAAATTCATCAACAATTGATGAATAGATAAACAAAACATGGTGTGTATATATATATATATATATATATATATATATATATATATAAGAGAATATTATTCAGCCATAAGAAAAAACTGATAACATGCAACAACACAGATGAACTTTTAAAACTATACCCGTGAAAGAAGCCAGACACAAAAACCCAAATATTACATGATTCCACTTATGAAATGTCTAGAATATGGCAAATTCAGAGACAAAGTAGATTAGTGATTGCCAGGGATGGGTGTGGGAAATGCAGAGTGACTGCTAACAGATAGGAAGTTTTGTTTAAGGGTGATGAAAATGTTCTGGAATTAGATAGTGGTGACAGTTATATAAACTTGTGAATAAACTAAAAATCACACTACTGCAGTTTAAAATGGTAAAGTTTATGGTGTGTGAATTGTATCACAATTAAATAATTAGCAAAAAATAAGTAAACAATTAAACTATTTGACCTAATTAATATTTGTAGAACACTATACCCAACAATTAACAATATTCATTTATTTAATAAAAGATGTGCAAAACATCTACATTGAAAACCTCAAAATACTGTTGAGTAAAATTAAAGACTTCAAAAACACTGGTAACATTCACCAAAATAGACCACAGGCTAGGCCATAAAACAAACCTCAGTAGACATAAGAGGAATGAAATCATAAACAATATATTCTGTGTGTATGTGTATACACACACGAACATATATAAAACAGATGTTTACGATGTAAACACAATATATTCTCCAAATATCATGAAATTTAATTGAAAATCTAAATAACTAAAAGATCCCCCCAAATATTTAGAAATTAAAAAATGAACTTCTAAAGGACCTGTGGATCAAAAAAATCACAATAGAAATTAGAAAATAATTTGAACTGAACACATACATCAAAATTTTTATGATGTAGTTAAAGAAAAACTTAGTTAAAGAACTTAGAAAAATGCATATATCAGAAACAAGAAAGGTTTAAAAATCAATGATCTAAACTTCTAACTGAAAAAAAAAACTTGAAAAAGAGCAAATTAAATCCAAAAGAGTAGAAATGAGGAAATAAAGATAATAGTCAAAATAAATTAGAAAACATATTTCCAAAATAACAGTTCAACAAAACAAAAATCTGGGTTTTGAAAAGATTTTTTTTTATAAAACAAAAAAGGCACTAATATTAGGAATGAAAGGGGGAACATAAAACAGTTCCTACAGGCAATAACAGGATATTAAGGGAATATTATGATCAATTTTATAATAATTCAGCAATTTAGAACAAGTTTCTTTTAAAATGCAACTTCTTAAAGCTGACATAGAAAAAAATGAAAAGCCTGAATAATCATGTATCAGTTAAAGAAATTTACTTTGTATTTTAAAACCTTCCACCTCTTCACCCAAAAAAACATTCCAGGTCCAGATGGCCTCAATTCTGAATTCTATCAAAAATTTAAATAAAAAGTACCAGTCCTACAAAGCTACAATAATTAAGTAGTGTGGTACTGGCATAACAATATACAAACAGATCAATAGAGTGAGCCCAGGAAAAGACCTACTATACCTTTCTAATAAACTGATCAAGAAAACTTTTGAGAAATCTTTACATCATAGCAAAAAATGAGTTTAAGATGGATCATCTAAATGTGAAAGCTAAAACTATAAAGCTTCTAGGAAAAAAAAAACATAAGTTTCACAATTCTGGGATATATTTATAGGAAAGATTTCTAAGAACACAAAAAGTAACCATAAAATAAATCAAACCAAAGTAAATTAAATCAAAATTCGACTTAATCAAAATGTAAAACTTTTCCCAAAAGACATTGTTAGATTGAGAAAATAGAAAAAAGAAAAAAGAAATACATGGCTAGATTGAGAGAAAATATTTGCTACATATGTAACTGTGTGTGTGTGTGTGTAAAATCTGACAATTTGTATCTAGAATATAAAAAGAACTACAAATCATCAATAATAGAAAACCCAATAGAAATATAGGTAAAAGACTTGAACATACAGTCAAAAGAAAAGATAAGCAAATGACTTATAATCACATCATTATCCATCAAGGAATTGCAAACTAAAACCACAATGAAATGTAACTACACACCCACCAAAATGGGTAAAATCAAAAATGCCAAACGTTGTCAAGAATGTGGAATAAATGGAACTCTTATAACATCACTGGCGGGAATTCAAATGTGTTTAGTTTTCCATTTTGGAAAACAGTTTGATAATTTCTATCCCAGGACACAGCAATTCCAAACCCTAGGTATTTATTTACCCAACTCCACATGAAGGCTTATACAAATATGTTCACAGCAGCTTTATTTATAGTACCAAAAACCAGAAACAACCCAAAGTCCATCAACAGGACAATTGTTGCTATTTCCATATAATGGAATATTACTCAACAATGACTATGAACAAACTACTGATACACACATCAAAATAAATGAATCTCAAAATTATTACTGAGCAAAAGTAAACAAAACAGATAAAAGTAATCAGACCCAACAGTATTCACTGTGTGATTTCATTTACATGAAGTTCTAGAATAGGCTAAACTAATCGCTACGAAGAGAAGACAGAAAATGGTTGTATGGGTGGAGCAGGCAATGAAGAGGCAAGAACTTTCTGAGGAGATGAACAGGTTTTGTATGTTAACCTGGGTTATATCTACACAAATTTTTTTTGATATTTTTTTCAAGACTCAGTGAACTTAGGATCCATGATTTTACTATGTTTAAATTATATTGTTGGCACTTTTTTAATTTAACAGTCTAGGAAAATATTTGTGTCTATGTAAGGCCAATCCTTCCATTTGTATTCTAGATCCTATGCCTTCTTGAATACTCAAAGAAAAAAATCTCTTCCCTCCATCCAGCATCATGTATTTTTTTCTCTGTCTATTGGATCATTCTTTTCAGCACACAAATATGTTGAAATATCAGCCCTTCTCCCCCCAAAAACCTCAAACCCACATACATTCCAACTACTATTTCCCCACTCCCCATTACAGTAAAACACTTCTAAAACACTGTCTATACTCTGTTAAAAAGCAAGTTCCCCTAAACTAGATAAAATTATTCATTTTAATTTATATTCAATTTTCAGGAGCACATATGTGACATGATAATGACTAACATTTATATAGCAATTTGCAGGTTATAAAATATTTTTATATATGCTATTATCTCTCCTTAATAGAAACAAGAGGTTCAGAAAGGTTTTATAACTTACCAAAGGTCAAACAACAAATAAGTGATTCCTAACTTCAAAGCATGTGCTTTCCGATTCAATACACTACATTTAGATACTCAGAATTCTCTTAATAAAAATGTCTAACCAATGAAAATAATAGCATTTCAACAACCAAAATCTACTACAAAAAAATTGTTATAGTGTATAACTATGTGACCAGGTGACTTATTATCCAAACAGGACACTTTTGAGAGTAATGGAGGAGCTATTAATAATTATGCCAGGATAACAGGCATGATCTAGGATTGTCCTGGGTAAACTGGGACATATGGTCACCCTATTTATAAGCTAACTTTGGTATTTGAAAATAAGAATCTAAACTTATGGTTTATTACAGTATTTTTTTAAATAATTTAAAACACGGAGGTATGAAGAGGTAAAGAGAAATGATTGTTAACCAATATTACAGGAAAGGGTTAACATTCAATCTAGACAATCATTTTGGTTCCCATTTTATCTTTGACAGTTCTGCTTAATGTAGCAATACTGTGGCTGGCAAGATTTGGAGTTAGAAAACTTGAATGCTTTTCAAACAAAGATGACCTATTTATAAATATGAGTATTAACAGCTGACAACATGGCACAGCTCTGTAAGAGAAGGATTCCTGTTTTAGTTCTTCAATATATTTCATAAATGAAACAATTTCATTTTATCTTAAAAGTTCATTTGCCTAAGAAGTTCTATAACATAAAAAAGTTTGTGTGATAATTGGAATTTACAAATTCTTGCAGAAGACATAAGTCCTGAAATTACTTTGAAAATTCTGTTTAAAGGCTCTAAAGAAATTAACTCAATAAAGTAAGGCAGTTTCAATCTTAGCCAGATTCTGGTTTCCATATAAACGTTCTCCATCTGAGTGGCTTGGCAGATCTTATTGGACGCACCTCAAAAAGTCTTCAATGTTAGGAGAAAAATACCCCAAGACCCCACCCACAGCCCACATAAATTTTCCAGTGTTGGCCAACTCACAGAAGTGGTTCCAGAATCATCATGTAGGGCACAGTCATGTCCAGTCCCAGAATAGTCTTTGACCAAATCTGAACTGTCTGAGCAAGCCAAAGGATAAGGCCCCTCAGCTCTACAGCAAACACTCTCCCTGTCTCTCTACCTCATTTTCACAGTCTTCCATGGAACAAACTCAAGCTGTAAGCAAAACTCAAAACCAGACGTTAGGAAAACAAGACAACATTCATAGGGATATTTGGAAATACTGTTGCTCAGTGAAAAGTGCATAAAATAGGAGTTAGAAGAGCTATCTTAAGTTCTACCACTGCCTAAGACATTTCATTTCACTTTGGGCCTCAAGGTCCAGTATGAAGAAAAAGTAAAATGCTAAGATTCTCTTCTAGTCCTCTCATTCTACATTTTCCTGTCTCCTGTATTTAACTCAAGCACCAACTTTCCTGCTGAACCAATTAAAAATGATAAAAGCATCAATTTATCATATATGTTCTATCATTTCCCAAATGAAGACCTACCATAGCAAGGATAAAAGTTGTTATTCAAGGATAATTGGTTTTAGAGGCTGTAAATTAGACTTTTCATCAGTAAGGATGAAGAATACAAATAAAAATTCAAAGAGAGAGTATCTCCAGTCAAATTCAAAGATCTTAAGCTTAAAATTTAAAAAAAAAAAAGCTCTTTTGATTTAAACCATTACTTAGTAATTCCTAATAGTTGAGTGCTACCCTGGAAAGGGCATTGAACCAGGTGTCTACAGATCAAGGTTCTAGTTCAAGATATGCAAGATATTGTGATTTGTTCAAGATATCTGTGTGAACTTGAACAAATCACAATATCTCTTGGCTTCAGTTTCTTCACCTGTAAAATGAAGAAACTGAATAAGTAAGTTTGCTTCCCGTATAAAAATTTAAGATTTAAAGATTTCTTTTCACATGCCATTCTCTAAGGAGCTCAATTTGCTTTTAACAAGAAGAGAATATTGCATTTATTAAATGTCTTAAAATTTAAAAGTACTTTCATATCTACTCAAAAACACTGTGGTATGTAAACTAGTATCACCATCACTGAGTATTTCATTAAACAAATGTCCAGAGAAGTAGAGAAAAGGAAGATCAGGAAAAGACCCTCAACTAGAATACAGATATGTTGACCACTGGTCCTCATCGGTTTCCAATCCTATATTCTGTCACAGTCATTGCAGAGTCACAAAATACTATATTTAGCAACAACTGTTTTAAGTTTGGGGTGGAAAACAACATTGGACATGAAGTCAGGTTTTGTTAACTTGTGACCTAGATCACTCTCCTCATTAGTAAAAGAGGGTCAGTTAATACCTATCTTTTGGGCTATTCGACTGAGCAAAAAATAGGAACATGCCTAATATAACTGTGAAAACTAAAGTATGACATAATTGCATTAAATGCAGTCCTCACTGGAAACTGCCTGGTGATTAGCAACTCATTCAAAACTGTCACCACACATATAGTTGCTTCAGCTTCAGTAGTCTCCCTGCCTACTCCTAAACCTAAATTATCAAGTTCCTTGGAGAACTAGAGGAAAGCAAAAAATTTACTACAGTTGTCTCTCACAATACTTCAGAATTTTTATCCATAGAAGCAGCTTTTTCAGGAGACTTTAGTATCTTGTTTCTATAAAGGCATGACAGAGATAAATAAATAGATCATGAACATTTAGATTCAATTGCTAACCCTGCCACTGATTTTGCAATAGACACTCCATTTTTCTTGGTCTGTTTCCTTAGGTGTAAAATGTGGGAGCTGGTTTGGATAACATTTAAAAATCTTTTTTCAATTCATGTCACTATAGTGACATGTCTATGTAAAATGCAGGCTAAAGTTTGAAGAAGCAAGAAGCATAAATATAACTTTATTAGCAGTTATCTATCCTGCCATAATCAGTGAAATAAGGCTGGTGTCAACCTTTAAATTAGTCTTTTGAACAAAACAATCATTCAAACCCTACATTAAAGATGCATCCTACTTTTACATGTCAAGCAGCCTAACTTTGAGATTTGGGTGTTTCTCCAATAAAGAGGAGCCAGAAAGACAATAGTCAATTAAAACTGAGGCCACATAAGAACTGATTCTTAACATAAAAAGTAATTGACCTACACACCTAACTAGCAGCAGGTTCCAATAATAGGAATGGAAATGGGAGTGGGAAGAGGGAGAATTAACTTGGTTTAACAGCATACTCCTAACTCATCCTAAAATACTGCTAGCATTAAAAGCTAGACTTATATATCCCAATATAATTTACTGTAAAACCTCTCCATGTTTCAGCATCTAAATTTCTCCTTCTGCATAATGAGGTAAGTACTTTGTCTATGTTGAGACAGAATTATGCAATTTAAGAAAGAATCTGTATCCAAGTTCAGCACAGTCGCATCTTACCTTATCTTACCTGAGAATTAGGTTCTCAAGTCATCTCTTAAATATTGTATACTCAAAATAACCACCTAGAACTTGTTAAATCACCAGGACTTAGGCTGCTGGAAGCTTAGACCAAAAAAACATTCACTTATTATCTTCACATTTGTGCTGGAGCCTCCCTTTCTCTGGGACAACGAAAGCCAAGGTCTACTTTAAAAGAAGGAGGCCAGGATACTGTGTAAATGTGGCAATTTATCTCTTTTTATAAATAACTGTATTAGCATAAGTTAAACATTCAGTCAATGATACACGCAGAAATTGGAGAGGCCCATTATCCTGTCACCATTAACAAAAAAGAACCTTCAAAACTCTCGAATAGCAATGGGGACGGGGGTCTCCTGTTTATTGCTTTCATTACATACCTACTATCTGACAAAACTCATTTCATTTGTGACTGGCAGATAAAAAGTTGTAAACAGATGGTGCCTTCTGTAATCAGATTGCTAATTCCAGTCACAAGCAAACATTTTAGAAACACACAATTTCATAAATTGGGGACAATCTACCTGCATCAGAGAAGGGCCAACTTTGCAGGTCTGCTCATAGCCACCAACGAAGTTGTCAGAAGGCATGACGTGCAGGCATGGACACACACGGAGAACGTCACACTTCCTCGGGCCCTAGGTCACCCCTGGGGGAGAAGTAGCTACATTTTTTATGAGAAATTCATTGCACACACAAGCAAGCTTCAAACCCTGGAATCCGGGCTAGGGTCGCCTCAGTGGTGCGGCTACTTACAAGACTGTGCCATGTGTCACAGACCCAAAAACTTCTGAGGAAAGGAGAAATGACCAAATGAAAAGTGCAGAGATAACCTCCAACATGAGGGGGAGGCTCCAGACTAGCCAAAGGAAGGGGTGACAATTCTAAGGCAATCAGGAGACCAATGCCCAGAAAGCGAGCAGTTTATGCTGCCGCCCTCATTACCTGACGGACGTCATGGCTTCACCTTCCTGTCCCACGCAAGAGCGCTCGCGTCCGATGCTCTGCGTCTGCACGAGGAGGAGCAGCAGCAGCAGCAGCAGCAGCAGGTACCACAGCAACTGCTCCTCTGCTCAGGCACTCAGCGACCAGAAGCTCGTCCTCACACACCCGGTGCGCGGGCGGTCCCCGCCCTGTCGGCCCCACGCGCTGATTGGGCGCGCCCGCAGGGGGCGGACGCTCCGCTCCTGGCCTGCGGCCGGAGATGAGCCCCAGGCTCTGCGGACCATGAAGAGCCGCGAAAGCGTCCTGTGCCCGCTCGCTAGCGCGCAGGCTAGCGGGCTGGCTAGCGGGCGCAGTGGCCATCTTGAGTCCTGGTAACAGTGTTTCCCCCACTCCCGGCTTCGGGGCATGAGGTCGGGTGCCCACCCCAAAAATGGCCGCCCTGATTGGCAAGTGGCTTATTAGTCACATGGCCATGGTCCACCTCGGCGAACTCAGGTCGCTTTAGCAGGACCCGGTACAAGGACGCTATCCGGGCAACCTTCGGAGATGGGGTTTAACAGCCTATAAAACCCATCAGCAGAAGAAGAGCGGCAACCGCCTGGGAAATCTCAGCCCGGGGAAAATAAAACGTGTAGAAACAGCAGCACCACATGTTAAATTCGAACATACAGTCTTTGTCGATTGCTGAATCCGATGGTCTCCAAAAATTCTTGGACTTCAGAAACACTTAAAACAGTGAAAGAATATGAAAGTGTCTGTGACTCACTGTAAACTTTGTGATTCAGAAGCTAGAAGAGGCCCAGACCCTGGCATTCTTAGCGAACCTTCAAAACGTCTTGGCCAAACAAGCCCACTCAGACTATCCTGCTTGCCACACCTGTCAGATTTCCTCACTTTTCTCAAAAGTGTGCAGTGCTCTAAAGCAAGCATCTAACGCCATAGGGGAAAAAAAGTTGGAAGTACTCTAACCTAACTTCTGGCCCTCTCCTTACAATTTAGTGAGGTTAAAGAGTTAATAAACTGATTCTGAACCACAAATAAAAGACAGGTAAATTCATTCCAACTGCGGGAAGGAGAGGAGGAGGAGTCAGTAAACGCTTTATTACCTAAATAGCTTTTCTTTTTTCCCTTTTTATTTTCTGATAATATTTATATTACCATACTCTAACCTTCAGTAGCATTACTTTACTGACCATATAAGATGGTGATCAATTCTATAGGCTGAAATTACATTAGAAGCACAACCCAACATCAGGTGATATCAAATTGTGGCTAATGTGATCAAAACAACTAAATTTTTAATTTTATTTAATTTTAATTAGTTTACATTTTTAAAACAAAGCAGTGTAAAATATATTTCCCATTAAACACAATTTGGTTTTCATTGGACTACATTTCACCTTTTAATTGAAAATTTTTTAATCCAAACTGAGACAATGTAAATATACCAGATTTTTCAAGACAGTGCAAAAAAAAAAAAATGGATTGTCTCATTAACAATTTTTGTAATGGTTACATGTTGGTATAAAATTTTACTATATTGGTTTTAAAATATGTATTAATTTAAACGATTTTTTTACTTTTTTAATGTGGCTACTAGAAAAATTTAAGTTATGTGTCTTGCATTATATTTCTACTGGATAGTGCTGTTCTACTAAGTTAGCCTCACTTCTTTTTTTACTTTCCACTGTAACCAAATAATTATATCCACAAATGAAATCAGTAGGGACACCAGTTTATACAGATCTATGGTTCCTTGCTAACCATCTAAAATATCAAAAGATTTCAAGTTTCCTTCAAAAATGCTTTTTTTTTTAAAGCATATTCTCTTTAATTTAGGAAATGGTTATCCAAAATGAAACCATGGACTATAAATCTGACAGTGTTCGGTCCGTGAGGAATAGCTGTTAAAAAAACAGCTTACATTTAGTTGATTAAGTCTTTGATCAAACATCAACAAACAGAATTAGTCATTTGCTCCTCTGGATTTAAACAGGATCTGAATCAAAGAAGTAGAAGAATAGCAATTTGAAGTGGTGGAGACACTAATTCAAGTTTCCCTCCTCTTATGAAAAATGCTTATAACGCATATAACTAAGTGTCAAACCAAAAATAATCCTTAGAAAATAATCCTTAGAAAGGATTTCAAAACCTCAGTGTAACTTTTAATATGGGATGTAGTATGGCACTTCTTAAACTTTAATATGCATACACATCACTTGAGGGATGTTGTTAAAGTAAGAGTTCAACTCATTAGGTCTCTATGGCCAAGAATTTGTACTTCTTTTTGTACCCAGATCTTACAAATTGCTTTTGGTTTGTGGGTCATGCCAAGTAGCAAGTTGTAAAGGAAAGTAGCAAAAGTTGTAAAGGTAGCAAGATGCATGGTTCTGGAAACTCCCCTCCCCCATTAACTTACTACTAGCTGTAATATGTTAGACTGGTTCTTAATCTATCTGTCCCTCAGTTTACCCATTACTTGCTTTCAGGGCATTGTGAAGATTAAAACTTTTTTATTTTAATTTTTTTATTCTTAAAACTAAAATTTAATTCTAGTAAAATGTCTAACAGAGTCCATGGCACATGGCATGATTATTATTTTATTATCACACTAGTTAAAATTACATCTCTGGGAAGCATGATATAAAAGCTAACATGGACTTGGCCCTGTGAAAAATAAATGCACTTTGCTCATGTCTAACATACTAGTAACTCCCACTTTTGATTTTTAACAAGAAAGTTTTTTTAAAACTAATTTTGGTACCAAGACAGCTAGACTTGAACCTTTATTTTTGTAATATATATACTAAATTCTGTGTCACTAAGGAAAGATAAGGGTATGCAATATTCAATATTTAATCAAAGCCATATAACATACAAAGATTTCAAAAACAACTTATTTTTTGATAAGTGACAATTTGCATCTAACTTAAAACTTTAAGTACTTTTTACATAATCAGTGAACACAACTTGCAAAAAGTTTATTATTTTAAAATATATTTCAATACTAGTTCATTTCAGCAGGTATAGACACAAAAATGTTATTTCAGCAAACAGGGCTCATGTGTGATTGTTCTTTCAAAGTTAATCACATAGAGACAATAATAAAAGAGGTTTTTTCAAGTTAAGGCAGAAGTTCTTTTTATTCACAGAACTTTTGTTTCCTGGGCCAGTCACGCTCTTTTTCTTAAACACACACACACACACACACACACACAGGCTGACTACTAAGTAACTGCTATTTAAACTCTACTGATCAATTTTTAAGCAATTTATTTCAACCCTATTCAACCCTACTCTTTTTACTTTAGGGAAAAGCAGCAATTTAAATTTTTTTAACTTGATTAAACTTAAAATTGAAATAGCTGAATCAAGATAAGTGAGTGAGAATAATTTGATCTTGGGAAGATAGGTAAGGAAATATTCTATCTACTTAATCTAATCATGCCGTTAGTCTACCACTATAAAAACAAAGATAGCTAAACCCAAAATACTAAGTGCTTCAAGAGAGCATAACAAATATGTAGACCCACCCTACTATTCTTTTCAAGTTCCAGAATAGCGAAGTCTTTTTCAAATACAACCAGTTGTTAGGGGCACAATAAAACAAACACTTTCATGCATTGTTAGCAGGAGTTGAAATTAGTATATTTCTGGAAAGCTTTACAACAGTATGTGACAACAATTTCATTGTTTAGGCAACTATTATAAATAAAATAGAAAAATGTGAACAAAGATTTTGTATACTCACTTCAGCATTAATAACAGCAAAAATTTATTATATCCTAAATAACCAAAAATAGGACAATGGTTAAATAAATTACATAAGAATGTTATAGCACAATTACAAAATGTTTCTATAGACTTTTTAAGAATATACAAAAATGCTCATGATATAGTGTTAAATGAAAAATGCAAAACAAACAAAAGGAATAGATATGATCTTGACTTTGTTTTAAAAAATTATATACATACACATATACATATGCACCATAATTGCACAGACAAAATGATTGGTAAGAAACACACGAAAATGTTACTACTGGTTTCTCTGGCAAGTGCAATTATATGTAATTTTTACTTATTTATATTGATCTAGCTTCTAAATTTTCTACTATATATCATTTTTAGCATAAAATACTTATAATTACTATTAAAATTTAATTCTTTCTGAAATGTTTTAAAAATATAAAAATTATTCTTGCTCTCTATTAAAACAATTTTTAAATCACAACCATCAAAACTATCCTTATTTTTAGAGAAATTTGGCTTATTTTATAAATGTCTCATCTTTTCAAGTGTAAAGATTCTTTAAGACAGGAATAATAAATATGTCTTTATAATTTTCTTGGTTAATTTTAAATCTTGACAAAAGTTAAAAGCATCATTACCACTTTTAGAGCTCTGCATAGCCTTTAAGAGGCCAGCTGTCACGACACTGAACATGGAATGTCTTCCCAGCATGTTACTTAAAAATGTCTCCTTATTTCATATAAATTAAAATACTGATTAAAATAATATTTTAAAGCAATCTATTTCATACTCTAAAAAGAGAACTTTCTTAAGACTTGACTCCCTAAAATAAGTAGAGTGTCATACTATAAATTTCAAGAACCTGGGAATAAGATGGAAATTCTAATACCAAAACTACCAATTAACATTATGGCCTTTGTCCATCAGTTATTTTCTTTATCTGAAATACAGGGACTTTGTTATAGGTGACATCTCCAGTCCCTTTTGGTTCTTCCTGAACATTAAAAAAAAAAAAAAAATACCACTACTTGTGTTCCAATATAAACTGGGTTGTTTAATAGAGTTGATCAGTTTTAATGCAATAAAACACATGTAATTTTAATTAGTTTTCATTATGGACAAGGAACACTGCTAAATGTATTAATCCTTTTCCCAAAAAAATATTACAAGAGGCCTACTGTTTTTATTTCCTTTATTATCTATGGAATCTTATGTCACATTTTACTTTAACATTACATATTAAAACGGAATATAATTTTTAAATGGAACCTGACAATTTCTTACCCACCAGGAGAATTTGAAGAATATAATAACATTTGATTGACTGAACTTTATTTAGGAAGAATAACTCTCTCCCAGGAACACCTACACAGTGCTTCTTTATTTTGAGCGAACTACAAATCCCTGAAACTCAAAGAAAAGTACAGAATAACAGTGTTTCCTAATTTTTTATGCTGCCAAGAACATATTTTTAAATTATACAATTGAACATCACTATCATTTCATAAAAGTACATTTTAACATAAAAATGTATGAAGGGCATCACAGAATAAAGAACAGACCTTCCCAAAGTATCACTGGTAATCTTATAAAGTATATTTTCTATGTAAGATTTTTCTTATTTTTACTTCACTACAGACCTGGTCTACTTCACAAACAAGCTTTCAGGAATCATTCAGCCATTAACTCAACAAATATTTAATGAGCATCTACTTAAGACACTACAGATTCAACAAAAATCAAGAACATGTACTGCCTTACGGAACTTACATTCTACTGAGGTGATATAAATGAATAATCAAATAAACAAATAATATTGGATGATCATAAGTACTACGCAGAGAATTAAAAAGAGCAGATCAAAGTAGAGAAAGTCTCCTTTAGATTGGGTAGTCTGGGAAGGCCTCCAGCAGGAGAGAACTCAATGACAAGAAGAGCCAGATGGGGGAAAGGCATTCCTGACAGACAGCACTAAAATGGTAACTGGAAAGCCAATGTGAAAAAAGGCAAGAGAGAGAAAAAAGATTTGTAGTCAGAGCAAGAAGCAGATCATCTTAGCTTTTATGAGCCTAAGAAATTTTGATTTTGTTATAAGCATGGCAGGAAGCCACTGTAATTAAGTTTTAAACAAAGGAACGACATAATCTAATTTTGTTTTAAAAGATAACCCTCTTTATAGTGTAGAGAACAGACTACAGAAGCATGAAAACAGAAACACCAAATTAGAAGCCTTTTGTAGTAATACAAATGACAAATAATACTGGTTTGAACCATGAAGATTATAGTAGACATAGAAACAGATGGACATTTTAGAGGCAGAATGACAAGACATGCTAATGGACTAGATACGGGGGACTAATGAAAGAATGGAATCAAAGGTAACTCCTAGATTTTGAACTGAATTTTTAAAGGCTGCTGCTAATATTTAATGATATAAATGGAGAAAGCAAGAGTTCTAGGAGACATCAAGGATGGAGATAGACATGTAAAA
Source organism: Macroglossus sobrinus (assembly GCA_004027375.1). Taxonomy (NCBI): domain Eukaryota; kingdom Metazoa; phylum Chordata; class Mammalia; order Chiroptera; family Pteropodidae; genus Macroglossus; species Macroglossus sobrinus. The sequence goes on from PVKZ01003250.1 coordinate 23,015, forward strand.
CAAATTTTTCTTTGAAGTCTTTCTTATTCTTGCCTGTTTTCTATTAATAGACTAAAAATAAATAACCAGAATGTATATGCAATTTCATTTGAACAACACCCTAAGAGGGGAACTATTCTACCTCAGCAGTCAGCCGCTAGCAGGTAAGTATATAAGTAGAGTAGGTAAAATTAACTGAGTGCTTAATATGTGCTAGGCCCCAATGCTATGTATCTTTCAAGTACTATCCCACTGGAATTTACAACAACCCTATCAGGAGATATTTTATTATTGCCATATTACAGATGAAGACTGAGAAACTCCAAGAAGCTAAATAACTTGCCCAAAATCTCATATTACAGTCTGATAGTCTCACTTCAGAAATGAGACTAATTACTACTCTACACATTGTCACTAGAGTAAGTCCAAGATAGTCTGACGTTGAGTCTGAGATTTTCATAAATTTAAAATTTCAGAATACCACACTATTTTACCCACAAGACATAGTCACCAGTGACAGCTTTCTGATTAGCTGGAGCTCCATATGAAATACTTTCAGAAACTGCTTCTTTTATTTTCACATATGCTCATTCACTGATTAAATCTGAGCAGCCAATCAATCTACTATTTTCATCTTTAATTTAGCCAAAACTTTTAATTGTCACCAAGAATCACTTAGACCACTTCATTTTTAAAAATTTCAACAACTTCATTTCTGTCAAAATCACAAGAATCATGATTTTTGACAAATAAAAAACATTTTTTTACCACTGTAATAATTTAGGGGCACACGATGAACAAGTAGCAAGTAGCTAACTCTACTATCAAGCTAAGTAAATCTTCTAGCATTCAGCTTGTGTGAATCAACATTAGGCTACAGTAAAATTATAAATTATTTCATATCAAAATCTTCAAGACTCAAGTAGAAATCACAAATGTGAAAAAAAGTTCTGCTGTCAGGGGAAAAAAAACAACTACTCAAGTAGTCCTTGGGTGTATCCTTTTTCTAACCCCTACTGCCTATCATTTTCTATATAGTAATAAAAATTAAAATGTTCTCAAATTGAATATATAGTTTTATCTGAAAAATATCCTAATAACCATTTCTACTTGGTTGTTCTACGAATGATAGAACTGGTTTCTAAAAAGTTTTATTTAATGTTTTTGGTTTTGTTTCTTTTTGAGAGAGTAACAGCAGGAACCAGCAATTCCATAGTCTCCACTGATGAGGACTGACCTAGATTTGAGGGTCCTGTCTTCACTCTACTACTTGGGAAGAGGCCCATCTTCTCTCACAATCTGTGGGGCAGGACCCAGATTGGCACTGACATATATGCCTAAAGACTGACCAGAAATTGGATTTCAGGGTACAGGGAGAAACAGAGTCACATATTTAGAGCAAAGCCTCTCCATATATGAAAATAGGGTAGCCAGTTCTTCTGCAATGACTAGGTATTTAAAATTGAAAGACTTGGAGATTTATATGGTGGTGATGATGGTGAAGGTGGCAGTGACAGTAGTCTCAGTGTTACTGGGAAACATGGGAGGGAAAGAAGTGGAAAGAGCTCACAAAAACTGTAAAATGTAATCTTTGAAGTGTTTTTCCTTATGTAGCATAACAGACATTCTAAGTCAAGTGAACAAAAATTATAGATATTAATATAGTATATATGTTATATACATTACAGCACTCCTTGAAGTGCTGTCAGTATAGATAACTTCGCCCTATCATGTAGTCTCTAGTAAAAAGGGAAGGATCATTAGCTTTTGACGTATGTTGCAATGAAGATTTCCTAATGATGCATTATATATCTGAGAGAATCATGCATGAAGACATTAAAAATGAATTTTTGATTGCCTCAGTGTTTACAGAAAACACTCATTGAGAAGTGCAATGTGAAGGGACTACCAAATCAGGGTTCATACTGTTTACAGGTTATATATCTATATCTATTATGTATCTATAATATTATTCCAAAAATTGTTATTTTGGTATAACTAAGCATCTATAACTTAATATCACTTTGCTAGGAAGTGGGATATTTATCTTCACAATATCTATTTATAAGTTTAAAATACACTTAAGTTCTCTCATTCCCATTTTACTTTTTGGTATATTTTAATATTTATTTTAAAATGCTGGCATTTAAATGCCCAGAATTTCATTCTAAACCTTTATCATTTGTTCATTCTCCTCTTTAAATGCTTTGAAAGAAATCTTGACTATCTTCATGTCTTCCTAGGTGAAGAAGCATTATGTTTTATCTGAAAAACAACATTTGTCTGCAGACATAGGCAAAGCAGAATTACTCAGCAGCACAATTTTTCAATTACAGTTGACATTCAATATTATTTTATGTTAGTTTCAGGTGTGCAGCATAGTGAAAACCCTCAGTCTTGGAAAAAACAATGTATGTATTTAAATTAAACTCTAAACTTTTAAAACAAAAAGAGACACATTTTTTCCAATGCGAGAGATTATTAAAAGTAATCATCTTTCAAAGGACAATAACAGAATTAAAAGCTTCAATATATAATTCAGTCATGTTTTTCAAATTATTTTACCATCATTCCAAAATAATTCGGGCATTTTAAAAATTATAATGTCTTGGAGACAAGAATCATGTCCTCTCTACTTGAATCTAGGCTAGCCTATGACTCCTTTGACCAATAAGATATAATGGAAGTAATGCTATGCTAGATTCCAGGCTAGCATTTAAGAGGTTGGCCAACTCCTGCCTTGGTCTCTTGGAGCCTTGAGCTGTAATGTAGGAAGTCAAAGTACCCAAAACCATATTGAGAGGTCCTCAAACTACAGGGAGAGGGAGAGAAGGCCAGTTGAGCTAAGCTTTCTAGCCATCCTCTCCAAAGCACCGAGCAAGTAAGTAAAGACCAGACCTATTATCAGCTAAATACCTCCAAATGATCCTAGTGAATACTACATGGAACATAAGAATCAATTGGCCAAGCCATGTCTGAATTTCTGACCCACAAATAATAAAATAATATTTTAAGCCACTAAATTTTGGAATAGAAAACCAAAATCACTGTTAAAAATACATTTTGCATTGCAACCTAGTACTCTTTACATATATATAACTGAAACAATATTTCACAAAGAAATACCCTCACCATATTCAATATACTGATATTTTCTATTTTCTTTTAATAACATACCAGTTGTGCTTCACACAAACTGATTCATGATGTAGTCTGAAAAGTATTTTAATCTATACTATTCACTTCACAGGTGCACACACACACATATCTACATGGAAACTTAAAAGGACCTAGTTGTCTTGATTGCTAGTCCAAAGCTCTTTTCCTTGTGCCATGCTAAGAGCTCATAGGTATTACAGTTCATAACAAGTTTCTCACAAACTTACATACACACATCAGAGCTAAGTGAAAAGCTGAAAAGTTGAGATGTCTGATTGGAGGTTATGCAATAGCTAAGAAGAATTGAGCCTTTTCCTTTTTACCACTTCCTTTTACCTGTCCCTTCCTGTTCACAAATCTATATTTCCCTCTCCCTACTTCCTTTTTCCTGTGGTTATCAAGCATTATGAAATTGAGATTTTAAATACAGGTTTCCCCGCTATCCAACAGGAGAGTGTTCCTATGAAACCTTTCATAAGCTGAAATCGCATAAAGGGAAGAAGCAATTATCTTAGGACACAACCTGCTAATGAATATACAAAATAAATACAGATAAAACACAAATGCTCACAGACACAGTTCAAAGCTATGAATGCTTGATGCCGAGATGCTGAGTAAAGTTTCCAGAAAAAGCTTGGCAGTACCACTCTCACTCTCAGGGTGTGTGCTGCCTCTAGAACACCTCACTGCAAAACAAACTCTGAATGCTATTTTTGCTTTTTGCCTTTTTTCATAAAAGAGAAAAGCTTCTTTGGATTTCCTACAGTTAGCTAAAAACAAGTACTAATGTAGGTCTTTCATAAAAGCGAAGTGCTGTAAAGCAAACTTTCAAAAAGCAAGCGGTATCTCCATCAACTGAATTTAATGAAATGTTGTAGTCCTACTCTTAAAAGTAGGCTAACTGAATATTTCATCATTTCTTTAAAAAGGCTACTGTTTTTTTATTATTTGTATGAGGTCCAAGGCTAATTGTGACTGTAGGTCATTTTTAATTGAAAAAAAAAAAGTTCTTCCTTCTACCATCTTAGATCTGGTAGAACATTTTTATAGGATTTTAAATTATAAATAGTATTAAAAGATTTATAGCTACTTAGATTATCAGTAATTGTTTCATGTGTAATATAAGAATGCTTTTTGAGCAAAAGTCCTGCTTAATTTTTTTAATCATACGAATCTTTGTTGATTCTAGTTGCTGTTGTTTATACAACTCCTCAACACTGCAGCTAATTACTAAAAAACTTAAAATAAGACAGTTCAGGTTTGAATCTTCTTTCACTTACTATGTAAAAAATAGGATTAATGGACACATTAAACTCTATGAATAGTTATGGTTATCCCATTATAATAACACGAAAGTCATAAAATTCAAATTATTAATATCAGGGGAAAGCGTAAAATCTCCGAAGTAAATTAAAATTTATTGGAAATTGTCCTCTTAACTGGAATGTGTTAACTCTTAAAACATAAGCAACATTGGTTTGCCAAAGGCTTTTAATTAGAAAATGAGAAGACACAAACAGATCAAAGTTCAAGTTCCATGAGTTAATCCATTTGCAAAGCATACCATTAAGTATACCACACAAGGAAATATTTATTCTTGGGAGGGGAAACTACATACATATGAATAAGAGAACTTGAAAGACAAAAATCTTAAACAAGGTTACTAAACACATTACCACGTATTTTCTTTAAATGGTGTGCGCATCTAGCACATAAATAATTCACTCTGACAAGTTCTCAATTTGCGTCTTCATAGTGTAAAATAAACAGCAGGAAATGTGAATCAGAGGTCCTGGGTGTGAAATGAGTGCTCAGTATTTAGGGACCTCTCTGGTTCTATTTCCTCACCTTCTTGTGAGGTTCAATAAGAAAAGGTAAGTGAAATGCTTGACATATTCTTTTAAAAAGTTATCTTTAAAAAAAAATTCGAAGAAAACTGATATTTCATTTCTTGATCCAGAACATAGTACAATGGGAAGTTATATGACTTGGGATCAAATCTTACTTCAGATACTTAATAGCTTTAAGTAACTAGCTGTGTTACTTGACTGATACCACTTAACCTCTCTGGGTTTCAATTCTCTCAAATGTACAATGTAAATATTAGACTCTGATTTTAAGTACCTCATCAGGCACTAACAATCTAGAGTCTAAAACATGCTCAGGGTTTTCAAAAATCATGTGAAATTGTGAAATTGTGAACTACAATTTGAAAGTAACATCTGGCTGATAGTGAAATTTGCTGCTGTGTTCATACCCTAACTCCATGAAGTACATACAGGAAATTCCCTACCTGGGAATTTGCATTCTCTTTGCCATCTCCTCCTATCTCTGCTCCTACCCTGACTCCCACCAGCATTCCGAGTCTAGAAATACCAAAGTAGCTTCTCAAAGGGAAAACTAGAAGAGACTACTTTAACATGTATTATGAATACAAAGAAGCAACATGCTGGCCAACAAGAAATCATTTAAAGAGTTCTGAATCTGATTATCTAGAGGATACTAACAAGTCTTCTCAGGAATGTAATTTATTCAAGCTTCACACAGAACTGAGGTCAAAGGTGTGTGTGTGTGTGTGTGTGTGTGTGTGTGTGTGTGTGTGTGTGTGTGTGTGTGTGTTTCCATTAGTGGAAAAAATATACTCCTCTTCCCTTATTTGTGCTGAATCTTGAAGAGGAATGCTACACAAATAGGTAAAGAAGAGTGCTAAAGAAACTCAAGGCTAGGCAAAGATAACTTAAGATCCCTCCCAATTCTAAGGACCTATGAGTATAAGTCTAGAAATTTATACATTTATCTACAAAATATCCTTACAACATTCAAACTAAGGGATAAATATGCCCAAAGAAATCAAACCTACCATGCAGAGAAGAACCTATATTCCTCCCCCGAAAAAAAGACAAATCTTTCCAGTTATTTTTTTACTAAAACATTTAATACCAAACATTTAGTACTATTTACTGAATTCAAGTAACTATGGTTTATTGTAATATTTCAAATCTAAATAATTCAGTTACATACATTTTGATAAGAAATGTTAAGTAAAACAAACAAGACAAAATAGAATTTTTTCAGCATACTCTAATATGTAATAACATGCTATCACATGCTAAAATATAATATAATCACTTCATCCTGAGAGTGTGAGGACACAGATATAACCAAAGGTGTAAGCTTTACAGCTTTAATCTTCCATCAAACTAAGAAAGAATTAAAAATGACAACTAAGGTCTCAGTTCTGTTTAGGAAAAAGAACTTCTGAAAAACTATTTTAGGAGGAAGCTAAGACTGTCTCAGCATGCCTATATAACAAGAAAATTTACAAATCTCCAATATGGTCAATTTCAAAGACAAAACACTTGAACTGTTTATTTTTAAAGGAGATAATTTTCTTGTATTTCCACTTGGTTAGTCAAAATTTTACACGGTTTTTCAGACTTCAGCTCCAGGGCTCAGAGAGTAAAACAATTTATTTTGCTAAATCTAGCTTAAAGAAATTTGAGAAAACCTAAGCCATCTGAATTTGATTTTTTTGCTATATTTTGTTTTCATGTTACTCCTCCTGGATGAGTCAAGAGAGATAAATTTCTTTAAAAGACCATTTTGTGGTATTATCTGTTGGTTACATAGTCAATTATGTTACACAATACACTACAAAATTAAGAACATTATTTCTGACTTTCAAGGCTTTTGTAGTTCTAATTACATTGCAAGGAACCCCACTAATTATGAACTTGCTAATTCACAGGAAAAAGATTCATCATTCTGAAAGGTCACAGAGATCTTTGTAAAGTAAGAAAATTTATTCCCCCACCAAATAAGCAATTCTAATATATTTTTTAAAAGAAAAAAGAAAGAAAGAAAAAGAAAATACTGACCATGGGGCTTAATAAAATATTACTGTTCCTATATGATAAGTATATTTATCCTGAGGGAATTTTCCCCACAGACATATGAGATCGAAGGTCCTTATGACTTTGATTAAATTTAGCTTTAAATCCTAGCTCAAGAAATCATCTTTCCCTCTCTTATGTATATTTATCTATCAATAGATATAGATACATGGATGGATAGATAGATGGATAAAGACAGACAATCCTCAAAGACTAGTCTTTCCCTGTATAATCAGCAACCCCTGAGGCAGAAGACATAGCTGGGACCTAACTAATGGTCACAAGGTCTGTACCTCTGGCAGTCTAAAGATAACATCTTGATCTGTTGTGTTTCAGCTCCTGGGCCCTACAGTGGAACAACCCCCTGGCTACTTTGCCAAGAAACAAGAAAGAGGGACACCACTGGAGCAAACCTTAGGACTGTCCTAAAGACCTGAAGAAATCATTTATTACTCTTCACCTCTAACCAATCAGCTCTCAGCAGGACCTGAATCCCCTAACCCATGGTTTCTTGTGATTTCGCCTGATATAATCTGTAACCTACATGCCATTGGGAGTTTGGCATTGTGAGCATTAGCTTCCTGTTCTTCTGGGTGTCACCATTCATAATAAAATATCCAATTTTACCCCATTGCATTTCTCGGTGTTTAGTGTTTGGCTCTACTAGCACTGGGTGGACAAACTCTTCCGGTTTGATAACATAAGCAAGAAATAATTATTATAGTCAAAAATCACTATAGTCACAAAAACAGAAATGCAATCTAGGAGTATATCTCTTACCTCTATTGTCCTCCACTATCAGATTTATTTCACACATAATCTCACTCCACGTAATGAGAAAAATGAAAGGTCCAAGAACCAAGAAGTGTTTTTAGGAAAAGTTTATTAACTCTTATGAATAGATAAGAATTTACAGCTGATAACGTGAAACCATTTTGCACCAATGAGTAATACAAACATAACTTTAAAACATCTTTAAAGAGCTAAGAATTCATTCATTTAATAAAAATTTGAGCCTGTTATGTTGCAATCAAGTAATTATGCGGCACCAAGAGTTACTCAACTAGTTTCCTGGCTTCAGGTAGCAGTAGATGAGATAAAACATGTACACACTATATGTAGCAACAATGCAAAGTATAAAGTACAAACAGCCAGGAAAGTTTTATAAAGACAAACTTTGGCTGGACCTTGAGGAATGAGGTTTTGAGTGTGGCAACTGTGTTTCATAAACATTTTCTAAACATGCTATAAGGGACTTTTCTTTTCCTGAAGTAATGATACCACCTCCTTCACTCTACAAGGTCCTGGTAGAGCTGGTGATTATAGTGTGTCCCCCCAACATCCACCCACTCACTCACATATATAAATACCTTTGGTTCACACATCCACCCACGCCCACACCCACACAGTGGCACGTGCATGCATGCACACAACACACGATGAAGAGTGAGAAGCTGGCCAAAATCTCCACTTCTAATACAGTAATTAGTTCAGTGCTGGGTATGTAGGACCAGAGAGTATTCTCAAAACCAATGCATGGACATAGAAAGTCTCTCCTTTCAGGCTCATGTGATTTGGGGTTGGGGTTAAGAAATGCCATCTTTCTTGTTACACTAATATGGCCTATGTGAGAAATAAATCCAATGCCAGAGGACAAGAGAGGCAAGAGAGGCACTCCTAGATGAGTCATGTTTGGCTGGACCTCACAGTTATGCTAATTGATTCTCTTAGAGACTTAGAAATGCTTCTACTAATGATGCACCAAAGTCCAGCCTCAGCCCCTAGAAGGCAAATAGCCAAGTAACTCCTTTGGTATCATTTCTGATAATTCCTAACTTTGTCAGTGATCAATGATCACAAAGGCTACCATCATATCGATTATCTTATTATTCGCAAGTAATACAGGAAACTATCAGGGCTTCCTAGTAACTAAATGTGGCTTGCTGACAGAATAGTGAGACCCTGTTAATACAGTAACCAAATGGATGTACCCTGAGAAGGTAAGAATTTCTTATATAACTGCTATATATATATTTTCTTATTCTAGAGAATGTGCTAAATTCAGTATGCATGCAAAGAGAGCCAAAATGCAAATGAAAACTCATGTAGAAGGCATCTACATTGCTTTCTAGATGAACATATTTTTTAAAGAAACTGTATGAATCCACAAGTATAAAAAGGTACAAACAAAAATATCAGAAATAAAACATGTGAAGGAACAACTTCCAATCTGCCTTAGAAAATATTCAAAAAGTAACCTCCTCAAGCACTATATGAAACTTCACCTTCTGAGACCACATCAGTGAAAGCCTTCCCAATCTTCCTGTCCAAAAACTGAAGTGAAGTTTTTTACCTTAGTCAGTTTCCATTAGAGAGGAAGAAAAGCCTACTAATTCAATAACAAAACTGGTACCAGTATAATGGTAGAGCTAGCCAAAGAGATATTTGAAATTAGCATCTATTTAGGATCACAAAAATGTATAATGGGCACTGCAGGAAAAATCTAGCAAATGACGACTGATGAAAAATTATTGGTTCATGTACAGTAGCAAACTAAAAACTATTTAAAATTTTAATAAATATTCACATCCTTTGTTGACTCCTTGGGGCAAGATATATTTTGGCACCAGAATTTTATGGAATTCAGAAGTTTATGGATTTCAGGAAGGTATATTTTATATTTTATAAACTGCCCAGGAGGGTTTCATGCAGCATACCTTTAACAAATAAACTAATAGATGACTTTTTTTTACAGCAGAACACATACATTTGTGTCAGACAAATAAATACTATAGAGAGCCTCACAACAGTACAAGTTTTGCTATCAAATTAATTCACCTCAAACTTTTTAAAAAAACTTTTGGTTTTCAGAGCTTTTGGGATTTCAGAAGTATAGATGAAAAAAAATATAACCTATAATAAAATCATAATACCTTTTTTACAAAGTCCCAGATTTACTTAGTATCTCAGTGGTATATTTTGTAATGGTGATATTTAGCCACTCAGTACTCAGCCAAATTATGTAGTTAGTGCACATCAGGATTCTCCAGCTTAAAATCAAGAGTCCTAATATACATGTTCAGTACAGAGAAGCTGGAAAATACAAAAATAAGTAATAAAACAAAAATAATCCACAATCCCTTCATTTAGAAATAACCACTGTTTAATTTTGGGTGTCTAAATTTTCAGATTTTTTCTATACACATTACTATAATAATTAGGATCAAAATCTCCATTGTTTTAGTGTGAATTTTTTGTTTTTATCTTACTATGTACCTGGAATACCCTTTCATCCTGAGGACTCTGATCTTTCCTAAGTTCTGAAAAATTCTCAGCCATCATCTCTTCCAATATGGCCTCTCCACCATTCACACTATTTCCTCTTTTTGAAACTCAATTAAATGTAAGTTGGTGCCTCTCAATTTATATTCACATCTCTTAATTTCTCTTTGTGCTATATTTGGGTGAATTACTCAGAGCTATCTTTCAATATGTTAATTTTCCAACATATTTTTTGTTTTAATTTCAGTAATTCCATTTTTTCTTTTGCAAAGCCACTTACTTCACATATACTGATTTTTGATTCATAACATGTTTTTTAATGGCTATTATTACTTTTATCTTTTTTACGATCTTTAAAATTTTTAAAGTCATTTTGAAATTGCTCTAATAATTCCATTAGATTTTGAGTGAATATATCCTCTGGTGCTTGTGTTTATTTTATAAGTAATGGTCTTCCTCATATGTTTGCAGGCTCAGACTTCTCTTCCTTTTTCCAGTGGTTTTGAGATTGGCTACACCCTTTCCAGAGCCCATTATTTCCAAGCTCAGTGCTTTTGTACTAGGTGACAGTGGAGAAATTATGGTTCCCACCTCTGAGGAGTTCAGCCACTTCTGTTTCACCACTTCAGGTTTGGAACTTTATAAAGCAACAGCTTAGAACAGAAGATTTCAGCCTTCTTTTTATCCAACACCAGCCTAGCTCCCAGTTTCATTCAGAGTATCTAACTCTAGTTCCCTTGCACAGTTATTTCCACCAGCTTCTGACCCCAGAGTCTAACTGTATATATATTTCTATTTTATAGTCCCTGGAAATATTTATCTTGTTCTTGGATATACCTACATCTTTTCTTATTTTTTAAATTTGTAATTGCTGCATTTGGAGCAGAGGGGGAACCAGAAGCAGAATAACAGAATCATAACAATAACAGCTAAAAATTGTTGAAGACTTACTATGTGCCAATTTTAAATGTTTTCCTCATTAAATCCTCTCAACAATCTATTGAGATAGGTTCTATGATTATACATCCATTTCCTAAGTGAGAAAACAGAGGCATGGGGCCAATAAGCAATCTTCCTAAGATCACCAATTAATAAAAACCGAGAGTCAAACCACATGTCTCATTCCAGACACCATGCTCTTAACCAGAGATCTGCTGGCTTCCATCCTGACCAGAATGCTCTTTATAATTTTAATTCTTTTTTTTTTTCTACTTAACTGTGAACATTTTGCAAGATTTTAATAGATGAAAAGGAAGTACAGCTATATTCTAGGTAGAAAATAGCACGTTTCATTTAGTCTAGGCCTATACCTAAAATCAGAAACATAGTTTTCAATGCCTCTCTTTTACCCAGAGCCCATCCTACTTTCCGTGGGCTCCAAGCAGTTCATGCTTGCCCTTAAATACCCAGGACCAGCCTTGCAGGCTTTTCTCTGGCTCTCCACCATCCTTGCTCTGCCTTAGTATACAATGTCCAGGAAAGGATCTTATGAAGGTGTTCATACAAAGTACCTCAGGAGACTTTTGTTTTCCATTTTCTTTCATAGACAAAGGCCTTAATCTTAAAGGATTAAATTTGTGAATATAAGTGAACAGCACCTGGGATATCATCCAAAAAGAGCCAAACTCAATTTTAGGCTGTATTATAGAAAATATAAGTTCTAGAAAAGTGAAGGTTATTAGTCCCACTCTATGCTGTGCTGATAATTCATTTAACAAATATTAACTGAACAGCTCCCAAGGACCAGGAAACACTGCAAACACACTAAGGACACATGATCACCCTTTCTCTTTTCAATCTGCATATATTTTCTCATGTAATCCTCACAATAGATCAGTATGCTCAGTTTATAAAAATAATCTTGCAGAAAATTTTTCTGAAAGAAAAAAAATGTGTTTTAGAAAGGGTTACTGAAGCTACCTAATATACTTATTGACTTTTCTTCCTAGTTTTACTATGCAATTTTAAAACACAGGATCTTCAATGAGGAGATGGACTGAGAGAATAAAAGGAGTCCATGGAAGTGAAATGATTAGAAAGCAATACGTTGAGAAAAATTCAATATTGATTGTAAAATTGTCATTTCTTGCCTTTAACTATTATTCAAAGTCATGACCCAGAAAAATCTGTAATTGCTAATTCAGAGAGAATCATGAAGTCGGCTCTTAGGATTGAACCCTTTCTAACCAACTTCAGAGCTTACAAATATTTGCTATGATGAATAAGTAGAGCTAAGCCTGAAGAAGATTAAGTAGAACTTGAGACTGGAGGTAGAGAGACTAGTTGGGAGGCAATACAAAGTCTAAGAAAGATAAAATCTAAACCTGAGTTGTGGCAGCAGGAAATAAAAAGAAAAGGCATTTATGAGATATTACTGAGAAAGAAGAGACCAACCTTGATAACATTATGTAGATGGAAAATGAATTAAATATCTAGGTTCCAAACTTTAGAGAAAGAGAAATTAGTGGTGCTGTTAACAGATGCAAAAGCATGGAAGAAATGCAGATTTAGGGCAACAGATGGATTTAGTTTAAATATATGACTTTGAAGTATCGGTAAGATACTCAAAAGGAGATATTCAACAGATAGCAAAATTAAGGTCTGAGAACTAAAGGATATAAAGAGAAAAATCGCACTTGTGAAAGTATTCAATACAAAGCCTGGATCCTATAGACCCTCTGCTTCAGCCAGACCAAACCATCTGTAGTTCTCCAAGAGGCAGCTCTCTCCCATCTCCACCTCTAAACAAACTTTCCTATAAAGCCAGACACCCTTCTTCACACCTGGTTAACTCCTTGTCATCTTTCAGAATGCTTAGGTATCATTTTCCCAAACCCCACTCATTTCCACCAAAAGGGACAGTACCTAGGTCTTACCTCTCTATACACAAATAGCTCATTTTTAGCACTATGCTAAAAATAGCAGGCACTTGAAAGACTGAAAGAACAGACTTGGTATGTGCTCAACACAAGCTTTGGAATTGTATCCTCTTAGAGGTGACTACTAAATAAATGAACTTGGATGAGATTTCCAAAGGAGAAAAAAGAAAACAAAGAGGTCCTAAATATAGGTAATCATTGTGGAACATCTTCATCTAGAGAGAAGTTCCTGAAAATTCTTCTCGACTTTTTTCAGCCCTAAATAACTCAGTTGTAACACAGGGATCATTATTCCATTCCTACCTCACAGGTTGTTGTGAAGATTGAGAGAGCAGATATTTATAAAGCACCTAGTATAAAGTCCAGCATTCAATTAATGTTTCCATCTGTTCTCGAACCCAACATGAAAACATGTTAGAGCTGCTGTTTCTTTGCAACTTTAGTAACTGCTATACCCTGAAAAGCAATCCAGCATAGAGAAAAATAATAGCCATTTGAGAAAGGGAGGCTAGACTTGTCATTCTCCCTAGAACAGAGTTTTTTCAATCTCAACACTATTGTTAATCTTGACTGGATAATTCCTTTGTTGCAGGGGGCTTCCTGAGCATTACAGGGTGTTTTAATAGTATCCTTGAACTCCACTCACTAGATGACAGTAGCAGTCCCCAACAAAAACGATTCCAGAGACTAACAAAATTGTCCCTGGATGAGAACTGCTACTCCAGAGCTAACTGAAATTCTTACAAAAGCCTAAATCCTTTCCCTGACATCTACAAATATTTCATAAATGTACTTGTTCCCCACTGACTTACACATTAATTTATGCTTAGACTCTGTAAGTCATTCTTCCTAAAAGTTAACCAAAGCTGGTAGCTAGCCTCTGAACTGTTAAACAAGTTGACACAGATAATGCATGCGGTCTAACCACTCAGTGCATTATCACACTGACCTTTAAGGCCAAACTAACATAATGAAGGCAAGAACAGCCAATCCCAAGACATCTTCACACAAAATTAAGAGATTTGATTTGTCCCAGTATTCAAGTGTTTAATCTTTTCATTTCAAGTCTACAGGTGGCACTAAGTAATGTATAAAATAAATTTTAGTTGCCTAAAGTCTTTTACAAGCTTTAAATAGCCACTAATGACATATAAAATACATTATGTATTTAAGAATTATTTTGTATCAGATGCCTACATATTTGCAACAACATTGCTATAATAAACGACGACAAAAAAAAAAGAGAGAAAAACTGAATTAACAAGTCACTAGGATTTTTGGATAAATACCTTTAAGTTAATAAGTGTAGCATGGTAATTAAGCATATAGACATAGGATCCGACTACCTGGATTAAAATCCCAACCCCATCACTTACTAGACAGGTAACTTTGATAAATTACTTAACCTCTCTATGCCTCTTTCCTCTTTGGTAGTGTTGCTATGAGATTGAATGAGTTAAAAAAAAAGAAGGTAAAATACTGTAACAGTGTCTAGAACACATATACTTAAGTATTAGACATTATTTATCACTAGTTTTAAGGATGCATAGGCAGAGATGTATACCTTGGGTGGTTGTATAAAAGTAGGCACAGTAGAGCCAAACAATGAACTTGCATCCAGGTGCTCTGAGTTCATATTTCAATTCCTTAACTGTTTCATTTGGGCTTCAATGTCCTTATCTATATAATAGGAAAGCATTTTGAAAATGAATTAGCCTAAGGAAATCTAAAGGCTGTATGTTTAGTAGGATAGTAGGGAAAAGATGCATCTGTCTTCCACTTTGGTTGAGGAAATTTTGTGAAGGAGATGCCTTTTAAGTAAATACTCTTAGAATGAGCTGAATAGGAAAAGCACATACCTTGAACCCAGATAGGTCTGATTCAAAAGTCCCTGCTTTACTCTATAGTTTGAAAACTTAAAATAAAAATAAACATCCTGAGTTGTTAAAAACAATAGTTTATTTTCTTTGTATGAGGAAGGCACACTAACCCTCTGGGCGTAGCAGAAACACATTAAAGGCATTGGCAGGGATTTAGTCATCATCCATTCAAAACAGCATGAACACACCACCAAGCCTGTAAGTGACCTTTTCTTTTCAATTATGAATGATTCATTCTTTTGGAGGTAAAAAAGTGTGATGCTGGAAGAAATGAGATTTGTATAATTAGAGTGTCCTAACAGTTTTAAATCAATTTGATGTGTCTATTTTTAGAAGAATCACTGCCTTCCAACGAACATTGCAAAATCATCAAGGACTGTGCACACTGCACTTTATACTCATTGGAAGGAATATTTAACAAACAACTTTTTATAAAGTTGCAACATCAATCACATGTGAAGCAGGTGTTAGGCGTAGAACTGTCCCCACTGCTGCCAAAAAGTGAAAAGGAAAAAAGAAAAATCGACCTTTCCTATTCATTCAGCCAAACAACGCCCCCGCCAAGCCTCGGAGGCGGAGTCTGGGTCCCTGGCAGTCTTCAAAGGTCCCAGCACACAGACTGCGTAAGAAAAATAAGGTCAAGTCGCCCTTCCACGACATTTTACGAAAAATTCCCAAGAATTCTGTCTTTGCCCCAGAGCAATCGCTGGACCTCCTCCTCGTTAACCCCCAAGGAAAAGGGGATGACCGCGTGTGACTTTGCTCCGGTTCGGCCGGGTCCTTCGGGGTCTCACCAGCCCAGTTGAGGAGGGCTCCCACGTGGCGCCTGCCCACAGCTGGCTCGGCCACCCCCAGCCGACGCTCTGATTGGTCAAGGGCGGTCGGAGCCGCTCCGAAGACGAGGCGACTCAGCCAAACTAGGCGGGCACCCGGCGAGAGGTCGCAGCCATGCGGGCAGCTCCCCGAGCAGCGGGTCCTGTGCGTTGGCCCCTTGCCGGGAGCGAGGGCACCACCCAGCGCCAGGACTATGCAACTACATATGGTCCCTGCTTAGCAGCAGGCGCCGTACCCCTCCACCCTACGTAGGGTAGCGCTCACCTCAGCGCTCGCGGCGCCTCCACCTTCAGCTTTTTGGGCTTCGGCTCCTCCTCAGTCGCGGCCATCTTCGCGCTCCCACCCCACTTAGGCTCCAGCGTGCGCCCCACCCCTTCGGCTATCTGGCCCCGCCCCCTCCCTGTCTCACCGCCTCCTTTTTTACAAACCCCGCCCTCCAGACTCCTCCCAGTCCATGCCTCTCCCACCCACAGTCATTGGTTCTACTCCTCGGCTCGACCCATTGGCTAATACGCATATTTCTGACCCCGCCCTCCAGGCTATAGTGGGACCCAGACTGAGTTAGGCTGCGGATGAACGCCTGCGTCCAGATGGTACAAAATCCCCTCCCCGTACTTCTAGATTCTGGGTGTGCTAAAGGATTTATATCCTAAACCTCAAGAAACGCATTTCTTCTCATTCAACGTCTTACCGCTTATTTAATATTTCAAAATCTGTAGATCTAGTTGGTTCCTTTGAGGCTGTTAGTCAGGCAATCTTCTGGACACTCCAACTTGGAGGGTCCTCACAGCCTTCTCAGCTGCCTCAGCCTTGGTCCGGAGAGGACCCGGCGCGGAATCACTGACAGACTCTGGTGTCGGGGTGAGTGTGAGGGGCGAGGATTTTGCTGTCAGCGTACAGCTCGAAAACTGGGGATTAGGCTAAATAGCTGGGACTCCGGACTCCAGCATGAGCTGCAGGAGTGTCTCCTGTGCTGTGGGCGGGCACTGCGCTTCCCTCTCGGCCTTCCGGGCTTTCTTGCCAGCAGGGCCGGAAGGGAGCTGTGCACCTGCCGCCCAGTGTTCTCAGGCCGCAAGCCCTAGAGGTTCAAGCTCATTGGGGGGCCACTCTTCGTTCTCTGACGCGGGATAAAAGGTCTTGTCACCCACAGTGAGCTGGATTACTGATGACTCCAAGCTTATTTGGAGAGCAAAACCCCTGACTGACCTGAGCTGATGTCTGAGGTGGGGAATACAGAGAGGAGGGCGTTGCAGTTCCTCAGGCGAGAGTGAATATGGAAAAGTAATGAACGATGTGGCAGTTGGCTTTAGTAGATTTGGATTAAACCTGAAGCTGCAGCTCATAGTTTGCATGATTAACAAGGTGGCGCCACTATAAAGTTAGGAACCCTCAAAAGAGGGGAGGAATTTTGTGGAACTTGGGGGATATGGAGTTTGAAATAGTGGTTTAGATGGAAATGGTAGAAAGATTAAAGGGGGGGGAGCATGAGAAGTAAACCGGAGATTTTCGAGGTGAGAACAAAAACAGATAAAGTTTCATATAATAGGGTAAGAAGTATTTATTTTGTCTTGGGGAATGTTATCAGTGACATGAAATGCTACAAATGTCAAAGTCTGAGAATAGGTTGTTGGATTTGATAATTAGGAAGGTATTGTGCCGTTCGAGAGTGCTCCTTTAATAGAGTCAGTTACTGAGAGGAGAGAGAGCAAGTATAGACTTAATCTTTCTTCCTTTGGAGAGCGTGAAGCAAAAGATTGCTGAGGATGACAAGGTCCTTTAAGTGTTTGAGGTTTGTTTTAAAGAATAAAATAAAGACACATTATGTTTTGGTACAGAAAGCAAGTAACCAGTGTATAAGAATAAAGATTTAAGAAAGAAGAGAAAAGACCTGGGAAGAGAGGGAAGGGAATGCCATCAAAATTACAAGTGGAGGAATTAGTTTTGGAAAGAAAGGAGGACACTCTCAATTGAAACCACAGCAAAAGTAGAGGAATAAGGTGAATGAAGAATTACCTGCAACTTACATATCTTTAAGGAAAGCTCTCTTTGCAATAAGGTTAGCTTTTCCTAGTGGATCTTAGGATTTTTACAGTGTTTCTACACATTCAGGATAATACACTGTTAGAGCAGAGCTCCCTGCAGACTAGGTATTTTTATGTAGCTCAATAGTATCTCAATTCATGGGTAGCTAGTGATATTTGTAGAGGGAGAGAGCATAATTCTCTCTCCCTCTACAAATGACCATCCCTCCTATTACACAGAGAAAATAAAAGCCAACTTCCTGAAACCAACTACAAACCTCTTTTGCTTAAAGAGGGAAAAGTGTCCCTTCTTATGAAAGATAAATTCTTTCACCTAGTCCCCCAATACTGTCTTCTCCTACTGTCTCAAGGGTCTTCTTTTTTTTTTTCAGTATTCCCTCTCCTACATCATCAGTCTTTCCCCCTCTACCCACACCTTTCATTCATCATGTAAAAATATCTTTCTTAACTTTATGAACTACTGCCATTTTTTCTCCTGTCTTTTCACCCTCTTCAGAGCTGGAGTTCTTGAATATATCATCCACTCTCCTTATCTCTGTTTTTCTCACTTCTTGCTATTTATTTCTCAACGCACCACAGTATATCTATTTTCTATCATTCCGCTCACTACACTACCACTGAAACTACTTTTAATATGATTGATCACCAATTTTAAATCATGTATTCTCAGTGGGGAAAAAAAATTGCCTCTTGTGAAGCAAAAAAAGAAATCATACTCTCTATATATAAAGCATAGATATATTTACAGTACATAAAGATAGATGATGATAGATAGATAGATAGATAGATATTCTGTAGGATTAAAATTATCTGAGGGAGAGAAATGATTGAAGAATAATTTGAAAAAGCCCCTTTAGCAGGTAGTAATAAAAAGAAAGTTGAGTAACACTGTTAAATAGATATTTTCAGTTCTAGTAGCTTAAATTCTTTGTGTCATATAAAATGTTTAGTACTACACTCTTCTTGCAACACACTAACACACTCTAGTTATTAGAAACCATAATTCTCGCCCTCCTTTTTTATCCCTCTTCAGCCAAATCTTATCAGTCTTTTTTAGGCCCACTTGCTTAACCTAGCTGCTACTCAAATGTTGGACTTCCTCTAAAAGAACAAACTAATCAAAAACAGACAAATATAGAGGACAATCTGGTGATAGCCAGAGGGGAGGGAATGTTGGGGAGCTGGGAGAATGGGGTGAAGGGCTAAAGAAGTACAAATTAGTTGTTGACAGATGGTCACGGGGATGGGGAGCACAGCATAGGGAATGCAATTATCATTAATGTAATGGCTAGGTGGAGAACCAGAGGAGAGAAAGAGCAATTAGGGGGATCATTTTATAAACTATAAAAATGTCTAATAAAGGTACAGTATACTTGAAACTAATAAAATAATTTTTTTTTTAACTGTTAGAATTTCTTCCACAGGCTCTCTTCTACTATGCACAGTCTCTCTTTGTAGTTTTAATCTTCTAATAGTTACTCACAAATCTATCTCCAACTTGGCTTCTCTCTAAGCACCAGACCTATATAAACAATAGTCTTTTGAATAATTCCATTTGGGTCACATATATCCAGAATTGGATCAGGTCGCACAAACTAGAGCTGAATTTTCCTTCTCCACCCTCCTCCTTAATCTTTATTCAAGCCAGAATGTTTCCCTTATCTTTTCATTTTACTTCCTACTGTAAACATTCTAGTTCAGGTCACCACAGTAACACATCTTTCAATACCTAGTTGCCCTATTATGTGATTTTCACAAGGCAATTTCTTAAAACTGGAAATTGGATTGTATGAATCTCCTGCATAAAACCATAGAAAAATGATTTTACATCGCCCTCAGAAAAGTGAACCAATCTCTGCTGATCTCATTCTCCAGTCTTATCTCTCCACTTCCCTCACCTTCTAAAGAAGCTAATTTATACCGGATTTCTTTGTCTTGTGTTCTTTCTCCCCTCTTTGTGAAATTCTGTAGCACACTGTGTTTTCCCTATCAAAATATGAATTACATCTTATTTAATAAGTTGTTTGCCACCTTTGTTGAACTCTAAACACTGTGAGTTCAAGGGCTCTAATTTGTGCACCCTTGTATCCCCATTGCTTACACATTCACACTACTTGTATAAATAAATGGTCGAATATTGACTGGGAATCAGGGGAGTTGTATTTTTTTCTGGTTTCATTCTCTCACTTTGCATATGCCCCTCTTGCCTCCCATGCCTGTGTTCTGTTACATATAGAAGGAACACATTTTTTTTTAAACACTTTTCTAAGCATATTTAGACTATTGTGAGTGTGTTGCTTATGAATCATGAGTATGTTCAACATTTGGTAAAGGGGATTTATGAAGTATTTTAGCTGCAGTCAAAGCTCTAATGGAACTGCCTCTGAATACTTTCTTAAATAGCTTTAAAATAAGATGGTGAAATTCTGACTCAAAAGTCACTAAGAACAAAAAGATAGTTGTGATGGTGAGTGTGTAGCTTTCTCAGGAAGGTTATTCAAATAGTAAACAAGGTAACTGCAGCTACTAAAAGGTTAAGTAATTGAAGAAACAGGCTGCATGTGGTATTTATATAATTATTACATGCGTCAGGTCCTTGGCCATAATATGAATAGAAGAAGTAAGCTCTCTTTTCCTATAACAAAAGGTTAAGATGGGTTTTAAAGCTAAGCACTGTTGAAAGCTACAAGTGGTATACTTTCATCTCAGCACTAAGGATAACAACAGTAAATCCAGATGGCCAGTTTAACTTACTGTATTCTTCTAAGACCTGAACTACTGCCAATGAAAACAACTTTGGTGGAAACTTTTCCTGGAAAGAATTTTTCACCAGCTTAAGAGGATGAGTAGAAATCTGGCTTCTAAAAATAAATTAAGAAGTCACTTGCTTCAAGAACAAGCAGCTCTTTTAGAGTGTATTGTAGCAGTGGAGTGCTACAGATCCTGTGAACTAAACTTTCTACAGGATGAATGATTGAGAAAGATAAGGAGTGTCAGCTCTTTTAAATAGAATTTCTGCTTTAAATGATTTATTAGAACACATTATGGCTTCTAACAAGAAAGGTATCCTCTAACTCTTCCTCTTAATTATAAGCTCAAACAGCATATTTGCTGCCCAGTCTAATGTAACATGTAATAATTTAAATTTAAATTAATTAAAATTAAAACTTCAGTGCAAGTGTTCAATAGCCACATATGATTAGTGGTTACTATATTGGGTAGCACAGATATAGGACATGTTCATTATTGAAGGAAATTCTATTGGACATGCATTATGTTTCTAAATAGTTTCCAAGAGGGACATACAGTGAGGAGCTCAGGATTCAATTGAATGTAGGTTTGAATTATAACTTTGATGCTTATGCTATGATCTTAGATAACTGAGAACACTTCCAGTACTTTATTTTCACATCTGTAAAATGGGGTTAAGCAGTATTTAAAGCATTGACTGGTGAAGATTAAATGAAATAATGTAAGTAAAGTGCCTAGCATACTATCTGGCCCATAATAAGTACTCAGCACATTTAAGATATTATCAAAATACACCTTGAATGAAACTGAAAATTAATTTTTGCAGAGGATGCTATATTCAATAGCTGGCTCACGTGAAGTGTGCAAATCTGGGTCTCATTGAGTTTATTACAGTGTTCCACTTTAAACCACACTGTATTTCAGATGAAGTTGTTATTCTAAGGAAAGGTGTCATTATATAAATTTGGTTTCAGATCTTCTTTCTGGATATCCTGTTTCATTAAAAAAAACTATCAGCAGAGGTTATAAAGTCTCTTAAAGTCAGTAGATTCTGTATGAAAAGTCTTTGTATTCCAATGGCTATTTTAACACCCAAATAAAAATGTAAGGCTAACACAAAGCAAATGTACTATACAAAGCATCTGACTAGATAAAGTAGAAAAATTTAGCAGGTTTCAGGTATTAATCTAGAAAAATTTAGTAGATCCAAAGCCTGAGGTGTTAGAGTTTATTGCTGCCAACTCAAGTTGATTGCTTGGCTAAACAGAGTTGGCTTTAAACAAAGAAATATTGTTTCTAATAAACAGGAACCCTAAATTATTAACAACATTCATAACCTTATTAATACAGTAATTATTAAAACACATCTTAGTAATTAGTATTATTTACTAGATAGCTATTGAACATAGGCTAAATGGGAAGGAGAAATTATCACTAGTCTTTAAATGTCAGCTGTTTTCATAACATGACTTCCTCTAAAAAGAACTGATCAGGTTGATGTCATTGTTTTCTGTGTCAATAGAATAGAATGAATCCATTCTGGAAAGTCGTCTTTTCCTCTTTGACATATAGCTGCATGCGTAGAAACTGTATTCATAGATTTTAAATTCTTTAAATTCTCTTTAGGCTACATTTATCATATCGTACTATCATTTTGAATGAATGGACCACTATACTAAACACGTGATATTGATGTTATCCATATAAAAGAGCAAGTTAAGGTAATTAGACATTTTTCCACTGTCTCCCATATTGCAAAACAGTAAACTTTTTTATTTGAAGCATAACTAACCCTCAGAAAAGTATACGTCATAACAAAGTCCAATGAATTATCCCTAAATGAACACAACTTGTAACCATATATAGATCAAGAAATATTACCAGCACCTTAGAAGACCACCCTAATGCCCTTCTCAGTTACCACCCCCACTTTCCTCCATAAAATAAACCATTTGATCTTTCAAGCATAGTTTTACTCCTTCTAGAACTTTATATAAATAAAATCGTATTGTTTGTATCCTTTTGTGTCTGTCTTTGTTCAATACTGATTTTGTAAGATTCATCCATATTTGTTTCATGTAGCAATAGTTTACTAATTTCATTGCTGTATGATATTATACACTACCATTTATTTCTCCATGTACTATTAATAAACATTGAGTTGTTACAGGTTTTCACTGTTACAAATGTATTTTAATACATATTTTTGGTACACATTGTACACATTTTTGTTTAATCCACCTGGGAGTGGATTTGTGTGTCATAATGTATTAAGACTACTTTTTTTAAATTGAGATATAATCCACATACCATAAGACTCACCATTTTAAAGTGTACAATTTAGTAGTTTTTAGTATATTCACCAAGTCGTGTAACCATCATCTCTATTTCCAGAAGATTTTTATCACCTCAGAAAGAAATGCCAAACATATAACCAGTCACTCCCCATTCCTACCCCTCCACCCAGCCCCTAGCAACCACTTATCTACTTTTTATCTCTATGGATTTGAATATTCTGGACATTTCATATAAATTGAGTCATATAATAGGTGACTTTTTGTGGCTGGCTTCTTTCACTTAGTATAATGTTTTCAAAGTTGATCAATATTGTAGCATGTATTAGTTCTTCATTCCTTTTTATGGTTGAATAATATTCCATTGTTTGCTATTATGAATTAATGTTGACAAACATATATAGACATGTTTCCAATTCTCTTGGGTATGTACCCAGAGGTAGAATTGCTAAGTCATTTGGTAATTCTATAACTTTTTTGAGAAGTCAGACTGTTTTTCACCACAGCTATACCATTTTACATTCCTGCCAGCCATTATGAGGGTTCCAGTTTCTCCACATTCTTAGCAACACTTATTGTCTGCCTCTTCATTATATCTAGCCTAGTAGGCAGGGAATGTTATTTCATTGTGATTTTGATTTCTATTTTTAAAAAATTGTTCAGCATTTTTTCATGTGTTTATTTACCACTTATATGTATGAGAAATATCTTTTCAAATTATTTGCCCATTTTTTAATTGGGTTATTTGTCTTTTTATTTTTAAGTTTTAGAGTTCTTTATTCTGAATAGTAGTCCCTTGTAAGATAAATGGCTTGCCAATATTTTCTCATATTTTGGGTTGATTTTTTCTTGCCTGATAACATCCTTTGAAGCACAGAAATTTTTTATTCTGATACAAATCTGTTATCTTTTTTCTTTTATTGCTGTACTTTTGGAGTTGTATCTAAAAAAAAAAACATTGTCTAATACAGGGTCATGAAGATTTATGCATATGTTTTTTCAAGTTTTATACTTTTAGCTCTTATATTTAGACCTTCGATACATTTTGTGTTGATTTTTGTATATTGTGTGAGGTAGAGAACCAGCTTCATTCTTTTGCATATGGAAATCCAGTTGTCACAGCATCTTTTGTTGAAAAGACTATTCTCTCCCCCAGCAAATGGCCTTGGCACTCTTCAAAAATCAGTTGACCATATACTTGAAGATTAATTTCAGAGCTCTCAATTCCATTCCATTAACCTGTAAGTTTATCCTTGTGCCAGTACCACACAGTACCTTTGTAATAAGTTTTGAAATAAGGAAGTGTGAATCTTTCAAGGATTTTTGGTTTGTTTGTTTGTTTGTTTTCAAAATTGTTGTGGCTTTTCTTGGTCTCTTTCTTCTCCATATGAATTTTACAATCAGCCTGTCAGTTTTTACACACACAAAAAAGGAAAGTTGCTGGCATTTTAATAGGAACTGCATTTAATCTGTAGATCAATTTGGGGAGTAATGCCATCTTAACAATATTACGTCTTACAATCCATGAACATGAAATGTCTTCCCATTTTTTAGGTCTTTTTAATTTCTTTCAATGATGTTCTATAATATTCAGTGTATAAATTATACACTTTTATTATTGAATTTAATTCTAAATTTTTGATACTCTTATAAATGGAATTATTTTCTCAAATTTTATTTTCAGATTATTCATTGCTAATGTTTAGCAACAGTTGATTTTTTTAAACTAATCTTCTATCCTGCAACCTTGCTGAACTCATTTATTAGCTCTAATTGTGTGTACGTGTGCATGAATGCACACGTGTGTGTGTGTGTGTGTGTGTGTGTGTGTGCGCGCGCGCGCGCACTAGTTTTAATTCTTTCCAATATGTTTCATTTTCTTGCTGAATTGCCTTGGCTAGAACTTTCAGTTGAATAGAAGTGGTAAGAGTGGACATCATTGTGCTCAATATTAAAAGGAAAGCTTTTCTTCTTTAATGATTAAATATGATGTTAGCTATGGAATTTTCATAGTTGCTTTTTATCAGGTTGAGGAAGTTACTTTCTATTCCTAGTTCAAGGGTTTTTATCATAGAAGGGTGTTGGATTTTACCAAGTGATTTTCTGTACTTTTTGAAATAATTATATTTTTGTATTTTATGATGATTATGTATTATGTTGATTGATTTTCATGTGTTGCACCAGCCTTGCATTTTTGGAATAAATTTCACTTGGTCAGGGTGTATAATCTTTTTTATACATTGCTGGATTCAGTTGCTAGTATTTTGCTCAAAATGTTTGCCTCTACATTCTTAAGCAATAACAGTCTATAGTTTCTTGTATTGCTTTTGTCTGATTTTGGTGTCAGGATAATACAAGGGTACATTTTGATGTATACTAAATTTAAACTTTTTTTCCCCCAGAAAATGATCCACAGTCTATTTCTCATAAACTGTTCCGGTGACATATTTTTAGAGAAGCACTGGAAGAGTGTTGTGAGCCAGTCTGTCTGTGATTATTTCTTTGAAGCTCAAGAGAAAGCTGCTGATGTTGAAAATGTGCCACCTGTCATTTCAACACCTCACCACTACCTCATCAGTATCTATCGGGATAAGCTCTTCTTTGTGTCTGTCATACAGACTGAAGTGCCACCTCTCTTTGTAATTGAGTTCTTACATCGAGTTGCTGACACTTTTCAGGTTGGTTTTTCATCAACTCTTTTGAACTTAAATTGCCGAAATTAGTTGGAGGTGGGACACATTATTATATTTTTTAATTACCCAGCTTTTGGTGTGCTCTCCTTTTCTACTAAGTTTAATTCATAAACCCTTTTTTTAGGGTGTACAATAGCAAACATAGCTGCTCCTCTCACTGTTTTAGGAGAACTAAACAGCCTCATGGTCATGAAGCCTTATTTTTTGTATATATTACAGATTATGTCATCAGGAAACAATAGTGCCCTCCACATACAATTTTCTAAGTGGTCCCAAGATTTTTATTGGTTAAAAAGTCTAATATTTACATTTCATTATTTTTTCTTGTATTGCCAAATATACCAAATAATTTAAAACTTATCTGTGTGTGGGGGACACCTAATTAGGGCAAAGGAATTTTATAGTTCACATTCTAATTTAATGTTTCAATGTATTTTCTGGCATAATATGTAATAGCAATTCAATTAATCTAAAAACATTAAGAAAATATTGAGGAATAGTATTTAGAACTACCAAGTATTCTTTTTCCTGTTTAACATTCATCTTAAACAATTAAATTATCTTTCATAACAAAGTATTAAGCAAGCCTTTCTTCATGCCTTCCATTGCAATATTATGTACATTTTGTTAGGACTACTTTGGTGAGTGTTCGGAGGCTGCAATTAAGGATAATGTGGTCATAGTATATGAGCTCTTGGAAGAAATGTTAGACAATGGATTCCCACTGGCTACTGAATCAAACATTTTGAAAGAACTGATTAAACCACCAACAATTCTACGTTCTGTCGTCAACTCTATTACAGGTAAAGTGAAAACATATTTTATTAGGACTGAGCAATTAAAACTTTATAAATAACTCAGTGTTGCATACAATCTGTCAGATTATTAAAGTAGTCCAATTGGCTAGAATTAAAGTTAGTGATCATGTTAAAATGGGTAGTATACTTCTTTTTTCATGGGAAGAGGCTAAGTTGTAAATGATAAGGAGCTTTTGGTTATTACTTTTTTATTATAGGTTTTCTACAAGACCACAACAACATTATTGCTATTATTTGACACTAAATAATAAGACTAAATAAGTTATTCCAGTTAATCCTAAAGAAGCCAATATTGTGATGTTAACTAAACTCATTATAGTAATCATTTTGCAGTATATACATAAATCACTATGTTGTATACCTTAAACTTAACACAATGTTATATGTGAATTATAACTTAATAAAGCTTGAAAAAATGAAAATAAAAAATAGCATTACTAAACTGACATTATGCTGCTACCCTACAATTACTAAAGTATAGAAAATTGAAGACTCTGTACCACAAAGTATGCACTATCTCCTCCCAACTCTGTTTTATACATGCAAAAGATGTAATGAAACAAAAAGATAGGAAATTAGTCTGTGAAATTTCTTGCTTTGTGGGCCTTGTACTTGTGTTTTAAGCTTCCAATTTTGGTTTAATTCTTCAGTAGAGCTAGAAATTAGGTACATTCAGATGACAATTTTTTTCAAAATTATTAAAGACTTCTAGAGGAAGAATTCTCTGAAATGTTACATGCCACATCAGTTATACTGTACACCATTGTAAATGCCTCTCCAAGTGCACTGATCTAAAAATGGGTTTAGAGAAGCATATAAGAAAATGATGATTCCATAGCTCTTATTCATCCTCTAAACAAGGCTAAGTGTCAGGAAAAAATCAAGGAAAGATAAGATGAATTGTCTGTGCTCCTAAAACTTACACTCTGCATTAGGGACTAGAAAACTAATTAAAATACAGAACTACCAGTATAAGATTTTTTAAAGCAATTTCATACTTTATAGATGATATAGTCACACTGGAAAGTTGTTTTTGTTAAGCATGTACTACTTTTCAATTGGAAATGTAAATTAACCAATTGTTAAATATATCACAACTCAAGGATATATGTTTTAGACAACCAGGTTTATTTTCAGACCTTTGTCAATTTACCAGAAAATTAGCCGGCTATTGAACATTAGCCATATTTTAGCCAGATGGGTATGCTGACCTTGAAATGGAGAAAGGCCAGAGTATGTTCTTCATTCCAGTTACTCCTCTGAGGCCTGCTTGGCAACATCTCATGTAGACTCTAAGCTGAATAGCAAAGGTCCTAGTTATCACTCTGTATTTTCACTAGAGACATTTTATCAGCAGAAGGTTTTGAAACAACCAGCCTCTTTTTTCATCAGTGGCAGCAAGATGAGATTCTGTTGAGCCAGCTATAATTAGGTTAGGTTACTGTTAACATACAGGAGCAAAAGATAAGTAAATGAATTTAACCTGGTTTGGCAGATGACAGAGGACCACATGGCCTATTTCTGTCTTCTAGAAATTTGATCATGTTGGTATGGATATGTCTCCAACAATTCTGGAACAGTCTACAAATTTAATGAAGAAAACCCCAAACATTAAAGAAGCTGCTAAAGCATTCATTTTTTTTTATCTGTTAATAGCTCTTCTGATGATCATTTTATGCATTAGCTTTGCTTTTTCCTTTTTTGGGTTCTAGGCAGTAGTAATGTTGGGGACACACTCCCCACTGGGCAGCTATCCAACATCCCGTGGCGCCGAGCAGGGGTAAAATACACAAATAATGAAGCCTATTTTGATGTCGTTGAAGAAATAGATGCAATTATAGACAAATCAGGTAATTGTGTGCATGTGGTCTTATTTGGGGAAAAAACAATTCAGCTGACATAAGCTGAATAGAAAATAGAAACCCCTTGGCAGTATGGTTTCAGAGGAAAGGCATTGATTTTCTAATTGTTTAAAAATCTGTTTATTTTGCCTAGAAATTACATATAATTTTCATAACCACTAGTTAAGATCTGCCAAACCTTGTAAAACAGATCTTATTCTGTCTTACATTACAACATACCTCTCCCTCTTGCCATTTATTTATTCTAACATTTATTTCATATCTACCATACACCATATTTTTGCTACCACTCTTTGTGCAGGACTTCTAGTAAATACCCCAGACAAAACAACAATACTCTATTAGAATCATACTTTTTTTAGAAAAACATCTAGTTCAACCCTCACATTTTATACATAAGAAAACTGAAGTTCAGAAGGGTTAATCTGCTCAAGATAACACAGCTAGTTGGTGTGTGAAAATGAGTTGTTGTGAATTATAGCCAATATCTTCTTCTTCAGTGAGTGCCTTTTTCATTATAAAATTCCATCGTACAGAAAATAGCTATATTATTACAGAATAATGGCTCCTATTTTTTAGAAGTTAACAGGTAGCTTAGTCCATTTTGTGAGAAACTTGCTTCATTTTTAAATTCTGTTAAAAATATTTTAACTTTATATCCAGCAGTCTTACAGGTTTGCCTTTATATTTAGACAGGTTTGATTTTCCTTAGAATTATCATATTTCAACCAGAGTTAGGTATGGGCCATGGAACTCAGTGAAGAAACTGTCTGAACTAGTGGATCTAGTGTAGTGGATCTCTGTCCACTGACCAGTTAATAGATGTGCAAAGCTTCAGTATGTCTGACACCCAGGAGGTATCTCCATTACTTCAAATATAGTGGTAACTCTGGTAAAGATGCATATTTCAGTGATGTTAACACCCTTTTCTTGCTCTCTTCAGGATCTACAGTCTTTGCAGAAATTCAGGGGGTCATTGATGCTTGTATTAAGCTATCTGGAATGCCTGACCTTTCCCTTTCTTTCATGGTAGGTTTTGTTCTCCTGTTTTGTAGTTCCTTCCATGCTTAATACATAGAAAGTACTAAGTGAAATGATAACTACTGAGAAATGTTGTATCTTAGATTGCAAAAAATTATCTCAAATTTTCTTAGCACAACTTACCAAGAAAATAGCTTACATGATGAGTATGGCCTTTATGGAAAGGATGAGGAGAGATCTTTGCCTAGGTATGCTAGAAGAAGCTTAAATAGCTGGCTGGCTTCTGCAAATCTGCATTGTTATTTTTACTGAATTATTTGCTGATAAGAAACTACACTGATCTTTTGCATCATTGTAGACTCAGAAAGATACACTGACCCAAGTTCTGGTGCTGTCTCTGCCACTAATTTGACCTTGAGTTCTTTGAACCTCAGTTTTTGTTTTTTGTTTTTTTATATATTAAATGGAAATGATACTACTTGTATTTTCTACCTCACAGTTATTAAAATTCAAATAAAATTAAGATATATAAAAATTTACAAACTTTTAAATATTATGAAATTATGAGGTTATATTGATGTGGTCATAGTAAAAAACTCTTACATGACTGCTTTATCTTTAAGGATCATATTAATTTCTCATAATACGAGTAGAGTTTCTATATTCATTATACTTTGTGAATATGGCTGTGTTCTGTTTTCTTGGCAGAACCCAAGGCTTCTAGATGATGTCAGCTTCCACCCCTGCATCCGGTTCAAGCGCTGGGAATCTGAAAGAGTTTTGTCATTTATTCCTCCAGATGGAAATTTCCGACTCATATCATATCGTGTCAGCTCACAAAAGTATGTTGATGCATCAAGCAGATACTGCCATCAAATATCAAAGTGCTGGGTAGAACTGACTTGTCCCTGTTTTATTCTTACAGTTGGCTACTTGAATTCATCATTGCTCTCGTTAGCCATGGTTCACCTAGAGAACCAAGAACTAATGAAACTATGTGTCTAAAATAATCAGTGTACCTTGAATCTAAGAGTAGTGTAGAGTGTAGTAAATGAGACTATAGTAAAATACGTACCTGAGAGCAAGCATCTGGGACTGTGTATAACTTGGGCAAAACCATGAACCTACTTCATAATTTTACTATAGTCTGTAGACTTCACAGCTAAAAGGAGACAGACCTACCTATAGCTTCCCAAGATATCCCCCAACTAACTGGCTTCAAGTCACTCTTCTCTGCACTGAAGTTTAAATGAATGATTTAGTGTTGTGAGTTGTAGCTGGTTTGTCCCTTGAAAATATCAAAAGTTATTTGGTTAACATCAGGACAGGACTGAAAGAGTAATTGTTTCTTTGCTCTTACTATATAGGAACTGTTTTATTTAGTTCGTATCATTTTTAAATTATCTTTCTATGGGATATTAATTCCTGTCTTTAAACCAGGGCTATTTGCCCCAATTGTTTATACTAGTTAAGCTTCAGATTTCTTTCTTGAGTTGTATACGTATTGCTCAGAAATTGCATAATTCTTAGTGCAGTGATACCTGAACACTGTGCTATGCTCACCACTTCCCTGTATCCCAACCCCTGATGCAGATGCAGAGTCTGCATTTCTGGAGTTATAGGGCCCTACAGTGGAGTTAGAGGCAGGGTAGGATACTCTAGACTGAGATTCTCAAAAACTACCTCCTGAGCTGTCTCATGTCATTAATTGGTATGTTTGTGTTTTTGTGTTTTTCTTTATCTTTTTAGTCTAGTGGCAATACCAGTGTATGTGAAACATAGCATCAGCTTTAAGGAGAACAGTTCTTGTGGCAGATTTGATATTACAATTGGACCAAAACAGAATATGGGAAAAACTATTGAAGGAATCACAGTGACAGTTCACATGCCAAAAGTTGTGCTGAATATGAACCTGACACCAACACAAGGCAGCTATACATTTGATCCAGTTACCAAGGTACAACTACTTCAAATCAAGAGTGAGCAAGTGTTTCTGCAATCTTTATTTTACGATTTGGTCAGGGGGAGGGTAGAGGGAAGGTTTTAGTGTCTTGTTTGAAACTAAAGTTTCTAACAAAACCTAGAGAGCACACTGTGCTGTGCTTCTGCCACTATGAAGGGTTCCTGCATCTGCTGTTGTGTTGTAACAGTACAAAAGACTCATTCTGTCCTCCTTCAGAATGCTTTTGCTCATCCATTGATTATTCAGAGACCCACTCATTTTCCAATGAGGAAGAAGATATGAAAGCTTTTTTAAAAAAGTATTATGTGGATATAAAAAGATATTATAATGGTCTCTTGTTAAATTTTCTGTAGGAATTGATCATTAAGACCTTTCTCTTCCTTTTTAATTTAAAGGCATTGTTTCATACTTTTCCACACTGGGTATTGGCTAGGAAAGCTGCTTCCTCACCCTATATAAATGTGCCTCTATCAGGACTTTTTAGAGAAACTATAAAAAATGATTTTCTTTCAACTTCCTGCTTGGGTGAAAAATATTCTTTTCAACACTAGAGTCATTGAGCTGCCTGATAAATGAAAATGCATATTCTTATATAAAAATCATAGAATGTTAAAGATCGTCTAACCCAGTTCTGAGTAGTCGAGGACACCCCAGAGACCACCCAGGGCTAAGAAGTGAAGGGGAGCTCCAGATCCCTGGCACTTCACCCCAGTTTCAACCATAATAGCTTCGCTTTCTCATCTGTTACTGAGCTTCCACACTAAAGATTTCATTTGAACAAAGGGTGGGTACTATAGTTAAATGTTTAAAATGCCAATTTAGGTCAGTCTTCTCATTTTATAGAAAAATAAACTGGCCCAGACAGAAACAATGAAAGTGGTATAATGGAAAGGACATTTGAAATCAGATACTTAGGTTTGATCAAACCCAATCTTGTCACTAACTGGCTGTGTGACCTTGAGTCATTTGACCTCAGAACCTTAATTTTCTCATTTGTAAAAAGAAGACAAAATCTAAATCACAGACTGCTATGAGATAACATGCAAATAGTGCTAAGCACAGTGCTATATGCAAAAATAGATGTTCATTCTCTATTTACTCTCCATTCAAAGTCACAGAACTAATTAGTGCTAAGTAAATTCAGTGAATGTCCCGGGTCTTGTTTCCAAGACACTGTGCTTCATTTTGTGCAGAAATTTATGCTATCTTTAAACCTTGTCTTCGAACATGTCTTTATTAAATGGTTCAGGTTAGTTTTTGGTTTTTTTTTTTTAATGTCTTTTTAAGGTACTAACATGGGATGTGGGGAAAATTACTCCACAAAAGCTCCCAAGTCTTAAAGGACTGGTAAATTTACAGTCTGGAGCACCCAAGCCAGAAGAGAATCCGAGCCTCAACATACAGTTCAAGATCCAGCAGCTTGCTATTTCAGGTAAGAATAAGTTTGACTTGTGTTTAAGGGTAACTAAACTGAGGTCAATGACTAGGAGCTTAGAAGAGTAGTATTTCTTCTCTAGAAAAAGCAACAGCTCCATTTTGCCTTTCACGCTGTATATAGAGCCAAACTCTCAGGTACAGTGATTTAGGAGAACACCCTATTTCACACAGCTTCCCTTCATCCCCTCTCCCCCCTCATTCAAGCACTAAAGAAGGCATCATTCATACTCACAGAAAGTGGAATTGTCCTTAAAAGATGTTCCTTGGGTCTCTGAATCTAAACTAAAATCATATCCCCACAGTGCTATAATTTGTGAATGGTAAAGGGACATGGCTTCCAAATGATGGAAGGGAAACTGGTTAATGTCAAATTTACTGTGTAGTGCTCATTGCTAAACAAATATTGTATTGGTGTAACCAGAATAATAATTATCCCTTTCCTCACTTATTCTTTTTGACAGGCTTAAAAGTAAACCGCTTGGATATGTATGGGGAAAAATATAAGCCATTTAAAGGAGTCAAGTATGTCACGAAAGCTGGAAAGTTCCAAGTGAGGACATGAGAAGAGGCCAAAATTTCTCAAGATCTGTTTGTTTTCAAGTGTCGTTAAAGTTTATTACAATTAGGTACCAAGTGGGTGGGAATACATACATATTCTAGTTAAAGCATTTGCGTAGAGCTACGCACCGCTAACAAAGTTGCTTAGTAATCAACATAGGGTTATTAAGGAGCTTTAAAGCTAGGGTAACTTTTGAATGACTTGGCTTATTTTGTATCTTTTCACTTAGGAAGATTTTGGAGGTGACTTCCTCCATAGGAGGGCACCAGCTGGAGGCTGCACATTTTAACAGTAAAGGCAGAGAGGCTACAGTGTTAAGCTCTTTCCTAAAACAAGTGAACTGGTCTCAGCCAGCAGGAAGCTCTCTTAATCTGTAATATGATGTATCAAGTGCAGCCAAATGTCACACCTGATTTTAGCCATCCCAAGTCAGCGTCTGTTCCAACAGAAGAAATTCCCCACCGACACTCCAAGAAGTTTACAAAAAACAAACAAACAAACAAAAAAACTGCCTCTTCAAGTGTTTGCCTTATTCAGCTTTTCACTTGTGCCATTAAGCAAGCACTGTAGCAAAAGCCACTTCCACATGGCCCTGGCCGGGAGCACTGCTGCTCCAAGCTCCATTCTCACTGTACTCAGTATTGTATTTTTTATAAATAAGATTTTTATGTAAAGCTCAGATTTTAATTTACCGGGACCTTGCTGCAGTAAGTACCATCTCAGTTTTGTGCCATCAGTTTAGCTGTTCAGTAGCACAGTAAAAATCATTTGTATCAAAGGGGCAAATGCTTTATTAAGATAATAAAAGGCAACACTACCACTTTTAGGAAGTTATTACAAGTACAAGCATTTGAGATT
Source organism: Macroglossus sobrinus (assembly GCA_004027375.1). Lineage (NCBI taxonomy): Eukaryota > Metazoa > Chordata > Mammalia > Chiroptera > Pteropodidae > Macroglossus > Macroglossus sobrinus. The sequence goes on from PVKZ01003250.1 coordinate 57,179, forward strand.
TTAAAGCAAATTAAAGAAGGAAAAGAGATTAAGTGAACTTTTGCCATCTTCATGTTTTATAAAGCTTATCCAACACCAATTAAATCATAGCCTAAAGGCCTTATGCTCTAGTTCAGCAAAAGGAGGAACATATGCCTATGTATTCTTATCTTTTTTCCTGTATTTAAGGGTTTCAATTTGCCTGCATCCCTTGTCTTCAGGGGGAACTTCCTTTTCATATTGTGTGCTTCCCAAGGCTATACACAATAGGTTCCTTCCAGAACTATTGTAATTGTCACTGGAGTACTTAAAATGCCTATACTGTACTGACAAAGTACGTTGAAGTACATTACATTGAGACAAACAAAATCCTTGGTAACACTGATGAAATTGTATTGATCATCATGGTCGGCAAGTCAGTCTACGGTTGTATCATTTCACTCAAACTCATTGGCTTAGAAGTCCTTGCCCAGTTATTCTGCTTCATTAGACATGAAGAATAGGAAAAGGCTGAAAGTTAAATACAAGTGTTTATTCTTTATGTTTCCCTCTTGTTTGTACTTATGCTATTAGTTTTCTTCTTATGACTCCATTCTTTTCATTTTTCTCAGCTTATAATTCCCTTACCCTAATCACGCTAAAGATAGCCTTGACACTCATCCCATTCTGTCAAGGGCTAGTGGTTGGCACTGGTACAAGAAGCCCACTTTACAGTAGCATTCTTACCTTTGCCTGCCTAGGACACACCACATGCCTTTCATCTCACAGTAAAGGTCACTTACTGCAACTTTGAAATTTCTTGGGTAACCAGTATCAGCTTGGCAGCTAAAATCAATTTGCTGCCAAATATTTATTCCCTTTGCTTAAGATTAGTTACCCACTTCAGTTGCTTTTCATCTTTAATGTCTTACTCTTCAGAGTTCATACTTCAAAGAGCAATCAATACTTTTGCTTTTATTTCTACAGAACCCCTAATCGGCCATTTTTACCTGGATTATCCAGTTTTCTTTCTGTGTATGCCAAGAGTCCCTTGCCTCTAGCAATTTGTGCTAAAACTTTCATTTTATAATTAAATTATTGTATTTATTAATTTGATTGAATCCAGTAAACTCCCAAACTCTGGCTATACTGTCAATAAAAGATGAAAACAACAAGTTGATTTTTTAGCTTGACTATTGATTGGACATTCTCAGATGGGGCATGCCTTACAGGCAGAACATGATCACATAGTGTTTTATATGAGGTGTGAGGGTTGCTGTAAAGCAGTTCCAATTGCTCCTCCTCTATTTACCTCAGTCATGTATATATTCTCTAATCATCACTGTTCTAGCCACAGACTGATCAGAGCTGCTTCTCCCTAATACCATCACCACCTATTAATAACAAACATCCATTAATACTTAGCATTAGAATATTTTTCAAGCACAGAATTCTAACTAATCCCAGAATAGCTCTGTTTTCTAAATTCTTAATGGAGTATCTCTCAAGAGCAAATGAAGTAGATGCTCATTTTCTACATGAGGGAGTCACCATTTTATTCAAAGGAGATTCATGTGATGGTTCACTCCTTAAGTGCTGCTACAGAAGAACCCTTGGAAGATGCTGGTCCTATTGTCCTCAGTGTCATCTGATTTGAGAAAACTACTAAGTTGTTATACGGCAGGAAGGCAGCACCAGTGAACATATGGTGAGTTGCAAAAATGAGACCATGAATACCGTTTTCAGATATTCCTTAGTTAATTCAGTAGCCTTGAATATTCCCTTTTAACTTAAAACGGGCTTAAATCTGCCGACCTACTCAACAACTTTTCTAAATTAAAGCAACACTATCACCTTTTAATGATATTTATTCCTTTCAGATCAAGAAAATCAGGCAAAAACTCATGTCCCAGCTCTACTCCAAGAACCTGCTCCTACTCTTTTAAACTCAGTGCTTCCTTAAGCAAGAAGAATATGTCTCCCAAAAGCTAGCTCTGCTTCATGGTCCTTGTGGATCCCTGAAACCTTATTCTATATTGGGCTTTGGATATAAAAACTAGACCTTTGGTATTCCCGCACATGTAACAGTTTCACCTTTTTAGGGGATAGTGATGGTCTCTACAAATAGCATCTTCTAAGATGATGACAGACTACTTCAACCAGAGGATGATCCAAATCATCTGGCTGCTTTCTTCATACTGTTAACTTTTGTCACTTTTGCTCCTTCTAGTATACTACTACTGATTTCTACCAGTACAACATTTGGATTAAATAAAAATCTTTAGTTTTATTGGCTGTACTTCAAAACATAGGAGAAAACTGATCTAAAAGTTCTAACTAAAATAACATACCCATCATTTAAAGCATTATTTATACAAATGCACTTTATTGTTTGAAACGGAACAAAAGGAGGAGGCAGAAAATATTTGCATATAACAAATCCTAGCTTATAAATGTAGTTTTAGTGGTGATGTCGCTAATCATCATTCAGGAATTTTTTTTTTTTTAATTTGCTTCACTGTGTCTTGAGCACTGATATTAGAGAAAAGCACATCGGCATAAAGTGTAAACCAGTGTCTCATAACACTGGAAGAACTTGGAGAGCAAGCATGATTTTTCTTATTTCCTCTAAGTAATCTTTAGTAAAACAGAAGGTGATCTTTGGCATAGATTTATACTTTAAAGGCATTAATATTGCATTTATACCAGGTAAGCAACTATACAAATATGCTGAGGGCCTTGAAAGTAATCATCAGTTTAAAAGGAACAGAGGAAGCCTGAGTGTAAAGTACCAACTTAAGACAAGTTTTACAAATTCGATGTTGGGATCTAACACATTAGAGGTGGGAAGGAAGGACATTCAGGCAAGGGTTCCTACTCCTTTACTCATCCAGTTCTGGCTTTGGGAAGAAATACGATTTCATGTGCTTAGGAATGCTTAGACAGCAGTGATAAGTGCCCAAAAAAGGGGAGAATTGTATTTCTCACTTTGCTAACAGGAAACATGGTGATAATTAAATATTACACTCATTACTCTCTTGAACAAAGTACTTGGGAGGGGATAGAGGGTGCAAGGGGCTTGGTAGCTGGTTGTGTGATGCAGGAATTACTAAGGACTATTTACCATTGATTCATCCCCAACAGCGCCAGAATTCCAGTCTACAAGTACCATTCTCCCTTAGGTAGGAAGTGTCCTTCAGACAGAACTGCCTTTCCATTAAACATTCCTGGGGGACAAGCACCAATTGCAAAAGGATAAAAAGGCTTTCAAAATTACAGATGAACAAACATGTATCTAAAAATCTTGTTTAGAAAGAGTGTGGGGATGAATACAAAAGCCAGGATAGAAGACATGATTTGGTTAAAAATTAAATGCAGCATTTCAGCTCAGAAAGAATAAGAGCTAAGAATATGATAAGGCCTAAGCACAGACCTCTGCAGGCAGTGACAAAGTACTAAGTGCCTGGGAGTGGCCCTGCTGGGATGATGGGCAAGGCCATACCCCAGCTACTCTGCCCCTCCAGTGGCAGAGAGCACCAGGACACACAGTGTGTTCATGGGAGGGCTACCTTGGCAGGCTGAGGCAGGAAATGGGACAGGAAGTATCTCTGGCACAGACATTGCTCGGGCAAGGTAAAGACAGAATCATGTGATTCTGTGATTTCCTCCTGGCAAACTGAAATTTGGTTTTATACTGTGGGGAAACTAGAAGGATTAAATCAGAGAGGAGCAGGAAGTGAATCCAGGGCCCATACACTGGGGCTCCCCCAGAGGCCAACTTCCCCTACAGCAGCAAAGCTCACTTCTGAAAGTGATTCAGGTAGCACAGCCAAAGAAGGCAGGCAGGGTCAGCAGCAACATGGAAAGCCCAAAACAAATTTTGGAGGCACAGTGATTTTTCTTAACTGACTTGCCTGGGCCCTGAGTCTTGGAAGTCTGGTGAGGAGAATGGGGGGCTAGAAAAGGATGCAGAGAGGGAACTGTCCCCTAAGGAACAGGCAGAGCAGGGTGTCTGGCTAGTGTTCACTCTTAGATTCTGAGCTTATGTGAAGTTCATGGGCTAGAAACCTAGTCTGCCTATTGGGAGAGTGTGCACAAGTATAACTGTGTTTGAGAATACAGACACATTTCAAAGTGTCCATGATAAGAGTATAAATGTTTTCTAATGCGAAGAGGCCCCATTCCTTTCTGTTGTGTCAGGCCAGGATGTGGCTTTCAACCCCCCAGCAATTCTGGGTGGCTCCTAGAACTCTGACCATTTTCATTCTGTTTAGTAGGGGTTTCTGTGCCAGCCAGGTTCAATCAGGTGCCTACTGATACCAGGGAGTCTTCCTAACCCAGCGCAGTGTAAATCCAGCATCTGTTCGAATTTTGATTGAAGCTGCTTCTGCTTCTCGAACAGTCTCCTTCACAGACTGCATGAGGTTCTGGGCATTGTGAACCAGCATCTCTGTAGCCTGCAAGGAAAGAGAAGGTCTCCATTACTCACGGTCCCTGATATAGCAGCCCTGCCTCAAAATCTGGCTTAAGCCAAGAATGGACTGCAGTTCCTCTACCTGTACCTAGCATCCCCGACCCTTGTCGCATGACTGGTGGTTTAACTGGATCACCAAAAAGAACCCAAAACTGACCCATCACTGACCCTCAAATGGCCTTTAGCACATACTCTTTCCTGGTCTTCAAACAAGCTCCTGCCTCTGGCTCTTGCTGTTTCCTCTACCTGAAATGCTCTTCTTCTAGGTTCCTGTGGCTCACCCCTCACCTCCTTCAGATTTTCACTCAGTTGGCACCTTGATGAGGCTTTCCTCACTCACCTTATTTTAAACCACCTTCTCAACTCCCAGCATTCCTCATCTTCCAATTCTTTCATTTTTCTCCATCATAGAACCTATCATCGCTAACTATTATACATTTTACCTAGGATGTTTGTTTTATCTGATATTTTATCTGATTTTATCTAAAACGTAAACTCCACGAGGGCAGAGATTTTTGCCAGTTTTGCTTGTGGTTGTACCTCAATGTTAGGACAGTGCTGGACACATATGAGGTATTTCATAAATATTTCAATAGTGAATGAAAAAAATAAATGAACAAACCAACTACCTTATAAATCTATGAAAATCTAAGTAAATCTAAATACACAAACTGACAGGACTGGGTGCTCAAATGAGGGCTTTCTCAAAGACCTGGGTGATGTTTTTAGGAGGCAGGGAAGGAAGATAAGCTCTAAGAAATGGTTGCCAAGGTACTACAAGAAGCATTGCTCAAGGGAATCCTCCCATTATCCTTATTTTAATCTCTGTCAAGGAGCCAAAGGAGAAGTACCTCTTTTGAGCTCATTTAGCTTCAGCATAGGTCCCTGAAAAGCCTATACTAGTCATCCTCCCTAAGGTACTTATCACCCGAAGAGCTAAGAAGCTAAGAAATTCTCTCCAGCCAAAAAGATAGAGTAAGGCAAGACTGAACAGGTACCAGAGGCCTCGAGGGAGCCAGGAGGAAAATAATTGAGTAGAGTCCTAACTGCTACCGATTCAGACCCTTAACTTACCTAGGCCCCAATCTCTTATCTGTAAAATTACAAAAGCTTGCACAAGAGCTTTACATGCCCTTCTAAATTTCTGATGAATCTCTTCAATACAGATGCCCTTGTGAAAGAGTTGAAGACTCCATCCCACATGCTGAATCCTTGATTCACAGGTAAAATTTCCCTAAAGCTGAATTAAATTGCTATAAAGTGGCACTGAAGCTGCCAGCAAGAAACCAAAATCAGTAAGCACGTACCTGTTCAGATTCCTCATCACTGATGTTGGTCCGGCCCAGCATGGTGGCCTTCACGGTGGACAGGATTTTGAGCTGGGTGCTTATGGTTGGGATCCGTTCACATACCTAAAAAGAAAGTTTAATTTACTATGTTTCTATGTTTTTCTGAAGGCAAGACTTACCCACCTCTGTATTCCCAGTGGCTAGTATGCAGAAGGCACTCAATAAATTAGTAGCAAGATTCTACTTGTTTTCTCCTAAGGATCAGTATACTCTCTTTGTCCAAAATGGAAGCATTAAAATTCTGTCATTTTATTAAGAAATAAATTTTCCTGAATCTGTCTTTCCCAAATACACATGTATATTTCCCCTTTTTGCTATTTCTTTCTACTCTGAAGTTCCTCCTCCTCCTCCTTGCTTATTCACTTGTCTCTCTCCTGCTTTTCTCCTTCCCACATTCCCCCTCCCACTCTGACATACACACACACACACACTTCTGAGTACCTGTAAAAGGTTGGTTCTAATCCGCTTATCTGTGCATTGTTTGGCAACCTCCTTGGCCAACCGAGTCACCTCATCTGAGGCCTTGGCAATGTCCTTGGCACACTGAATCAATGCCCGCTTGGTACCACTGCCCCCTCTTACCAGTCGAGACATCTCAGCCATCAGCAGAGCCATACGTTTGGCTGCTGCAATGATGTCATTGCCCTAGAGAGAAGCAAATATACAGTGTGAGCTCAACCCACACTCTGGCCAAGTTAGAGAAAGACGGAGAAGCACAGAGAAGAGAGAAGGGAACCTGCTGCTCTCTAGCAGCTTCTGGAAGGATAAGATGAGGATAAAGGGACTGTTCTTGAGTGATATGGATAGCACAGGAGAAACAAAGGGAAGAGAAGAGAAGAGGAGAGGAGAAAGGAGAAGAGAAGAGGGGAGGGGAGGGGAGGGGACGGGAGGGATCGACAGTTATCACCTGACTGAAAAACAAGTAACTGGATATTAGTCTGAAAGGGCAACGTGTGCACCCCAGGCATAGCACTAAACAAACACTTCAGCATGTCCAGGTTAATCATGTCGATAAAATGGGGACAGGGCCAAGAAGTTGGTTAAACAGGCATTTTCCTTTCTGTAGGGGAAAACAAGTAAACCTGGCCTGAGGGAAAAAAATGCAGAGGAGCCCTTACAGTAGATGCTGAAATCATCCTCTTCATCCTTACCCTTGTTGCAAATAGCAGCTAAGGACTGTCTCTAATGAACTAGAACCAAGTAATCATCATCAGCCTTGATAAATATATATACAGTTTGTGACCCAGACTTCTATTGCCTCTTGTCTGTTGGGTCAGCGTAAAGGAACATATTGTTTTAATTTTTCACATTTAAAAAATTCTTCCCCCTCAGATAAATTGCTTCAATTAAAGAAACCTTCAGCTAAAAGGAAAATAAAACTCAAGCGGTAAATGGAACCCCATTCCAACTAATAGCAGTTTATCTGAGATTTGACATTTTGGTTCATTAAAACCCTCATGGGTCATAATAAAGAATGTACAAGTAATTTACTTTATGCTCTCAAAAGGCTTATTTTTTGGCTGAAAATAATAAAAAATAACTGCACTGTTGAAAACTACCCAAAAGGCCAGGCCATACTCATTTTTCCCCTCATGCTTTTCAATTTCTATATGATGGAGTGAGGCATACACAAACCATGCCACTGCAGGGCACTCTGTGGAAGACCTCCACAGGCACCATGAAGTGGCTGATCATTTATGCTAGAAGGCGTGTAACATCTCAGGCAATATTTGAGGCCAGAGAGAATACAGACATGGGAAGAGGTCAGGAGAATAGGGGTATGTTAGATAAGGCCATCTGGGCCCACCTCTTCTAGTGCAGACCTGCGATCATTCTAGGACTTCATGACCTTGGTTAGAAGACAGTGTAGTGCCAGGGTTAGTTATTACCCATTACTCTTCAGCCCCTTTCTTCTTGCAACATGCCACCTTCAAAGGGGAAAAAGTGATCACTGCCATCCCCCACACCCCAAATTAGCTTTGGTTCAGTCTCCAAGGCTCAAGCTCTATTGCTACCTGTCCTACAGCCTGGAGCACACTGTTCACCCTCCCACCCCTCCCACTGAAATCTGAACATGCAGTCAATGAAGCCCCTTCCCTGTGGATTCCCATTAAGGCCAGCATCTGCCATACAGCCAAGTGCAGGACAGCAAGCAGCGCCCCCCAGGGACCCCACTATATAAAGCTGCTTCTTATCCTGATCAACTCTGCTGAACCATCAGTGCATGAGTGAGAGATCAGTGGGGGAAGGCGGGATATATGCAAAGCTCAATGGTCAGGCCAGGTGACCTCTTAATGGTCTACAATGGTTCCTAACCTACAAGTCATTAGAAACACATCCATGGCTTTCCAAGGGGTATAAAGTTCCAATAGTGACCACAAAGTCAGCAAGAAAAGGAATCCTCTCTAAAAGTGACCCCATCTCTCTCTGGTCCCCACACATAAAATGCAATCCCATTGATCTGGCCTTAGTAGACCTATCAAACTTGTGAAGCCAGCCCTAACATCAAGGTGCAGAAAGACAGATGCCCGCCCTGCCCAGACTCACAGGACCCGCACAGATCAGGAGTGATGCAATGTGTCAAGGCTGCACATGGCCGGATGCATATGGAGCAGCCCCAACTGGGGGTGCTAATCAGTACCTTACTAGACCACTTGGTAGCTTCCCGATGCAATGACTGAGCCGCGGCCAGAATGGGCTGGTTGACAGGCTGATTGGATGGCATTAACAGCAGCTCAGGTTCGTAATCGTCTTCCATGTCAAGGGGGACAGGGAACCCAACAGCATCAGCCGTCTCTGCCTCAGCTACAACACCTATACCCACCTGAGCAGCTGGGTTACCCAGCTTTGACGATGGCAGGAAGGATGAGAAACAGGGAAAGTGTTAGTAAGAGCAGTAGAACTCGGGGAACTGAGCTTCAGCTGGTTTAGAAACCAAAGCTTGCCTAGGATGGGAAGTAAAATGGCATACTCTCCAGGAGCCAGATGAATCAAGCTCCAGAGAAAGGAGAATTCTCAGACTCCAGCACCAGCCCAAGACATCCTATTCACAGTGAGTAAAGGAAAGGAACTCATTCCAGTGGCAAAGGGTTTCCAGAGAAATATTTACACTAAGAAAGCAAATGACATTCCTTCTCTATACACTTACTACCAAAATTAAACTTGCCAAGAGAAATTCTCAAGTCAGAATATTTTTGAGGAACCAAACTACCAAGTAATACTAGCTCATTACCTTTAAAAGGAATCCAGAAAGAAAAGGTAAATTTTGCAGCCACACAACCTGCTTTGAACAGGACAAAGTGAACACTGTTCCACATCTTCCTGCACGCAGGAGGTAACTTAGGTCAACTCTACAGCTGCCACACACAGATTAATATTTCCTTCAGGAGTTAAAAATCCCAGAATTAAAAATGACACCACAGAGGCAATGGATATCAAATCAGAAAGAGGGAAGAAAATAAACACAATGGTGAGTGAAGAGGACTTATCAAGTACCCCACAACCACTCAGCTGAAAGGAATCTCCAGAAGACAGCTTATCCAGTTTCCCATCTTCAGGAAAGCCCAGACTGCAGACCAGCTCTCTCTAATCCTCAAAGTCTTCAGACGCAATGCTTCTACAATCTCAGATTGCAACCACTGCTAGTACTAACTCAGAAGCCATTCTTTGGGTACAACTTAAATCTCTCCTGTTGCAAAATAGGGTTCTCACTCACCCACACTCAATTTACATATTTTGCAGACAAGATAATGCATGGACTTGGCAAGTGACCCAGGCTGAGCTCAGAGGAGCCCCAAATTGGTGGCCTTGAGAGAACAGGATTCATGAGAGGGAGAGGATGAATTTACTACCAGGGATGGGGGTTCTGAAAGGCCAGGAGAAGAGTCAGGGGAATCAGGTACTGAAAACAGGCTTAAGGTGGGGAGGTGGCGGGTACAAAAAGAATTGCCTCAGTGAAGAATGGTGTACCTGATTGATTATATCAAACATCTCTAACCAAGAAAAAGTAGGAATTTGTGTAGAATTTTATTTGAGGTTGCAGTCACATGTAAGCCAACACTGCTAAAAGTCTTATTCTGCACAAGAACCTATCTTCAAAAAGTGACAACAAAGTTAGAGGATTAAGGGAAAACATAGGGTTTGGGTACCATCTAGATCCTTTCGCCTAAACTCTGTCTCAACCAGGATGCATCCCCATGCCTTCGAGGAGAGGCCAGCTCACTGCTGCTGGGGTTCAGAGTCCCAAAGTATACACAGACAGACAGACAGACACACAAACACATATCACCACCACCATGCCAAACACACGTGATTCAAGTACTCCTGACTTGTTGAGCTGAAAACGTCAAAGTCAGTAATCCACTGTTGCTCCAAACCTCCAAAGAGACTCAGGCCTAAGGAATTCTGGCCACAAATGGTGAAGTGCAGTCACATGTAAGCCAATACTTTTTGCCCCCCTGGTTTTATCTTTATATTTACAATTCAAGTATATTTTATGTTCTGCTGCACAATGAATCTGGGTTTAATGTAATCAAATTTAAATTCCCTTTAAAATGTTTGAGTAAAACAAACCTTCATGGTCATCCCCACTCCACCACTCCCAACGTGCACTGACACTCTGGGGTGTGCATGCCCCAGTTGGAGAGATATGATTATAAATAATTCCACAGGTCAGGTCCAACACCAGCAAGATCATCATTCCATTCCTTCTTAGCACTTGGGCTCAGAGCTAACAGTTCAGAAAAATATAGAGTTAAAAACCAAGGTCAATTTCTCAGCCTGAAAAAAACCAAGATAGGCTACAAGTGAGTGCAGTAGGACGGACCCTGGGGAATTATATTCAATACAAGAGCTTGAGATGGCTGAGGATGTGAATAGAACAAAGGCAAATAAATGGTGGGAATAAAGATCTAGGGTCATATTAGAAAGAGTTTAGAACTGAATTAGAACTATATTTCACTGCAAGGTTAGCAATAACATTTAGCTGTTATCTAGAAAAGCTACCACTCACTTTTCATCATTCAGGGAAAAATAGGCAAAAGTTATTTACGGGGCATGGCTGCGATAGCATCCAAATTTTCACCAATCACATTAATATTTATACTTTCAGATTTGTTGAGCTGGAGTTAGCCTGGAGCTGTCTTGAGTTGAGGGGTAAGATGATTCTGAGAAAAGGAAGAAGCACATAGCTCCTAAGACACAACCTACCTGCCTTTATGAAAAAATAGAAGGAAAATGTAAACATTTTATGCAGCTGTAGCAGAGCCTACAGAAGACATTTTCATGTTTAAAGAGCTGATAATTAGTAAGAAAGCATCCAAAAACATTCAGAAATCCTAAGAAAGAAAAGCAATTTCTAAAAGATCCCAAATTTCCATTGTCAGACACCTGATATTCTAGTGGACAGAACCCTCTTCTCAAACCACAGGCATTCTGGCTCTCATTTTTGCTGCTAGAAGAAGAAACCATCAAGCACCAGGAACATCTCACTAAAAGACAACTAAGAGGATCATACTATTGGCAACAACAGGAACCAAAGCAGAAAAAGGGGGTAGCTTCCTAAACAGACTCTTCTTCCTGGGTGTTATGCATGGTTCTTCATCCTTTCTCAACAACAACAACAACAACAACAAACTTCACTACTTACCTTGCTGGACCATTTGCGAGCTTCATCATGGAGCTGCCTGGCAGCCATCATCATTGGCTGGTTAATCACCTCCCCAGCTTTCTGCTCAGGGAATTCTTCATCCTTCTCCTCTGGTGGTGGGGGTCTAGGCGGAGGGACTTCACCCTCAGGCAGAGGTGGTTTGGGAGGAGCAAGCTCATCTGTCAGCTAAGAAAGAATTACCAGGTTCTAAGTAAAGCCCTTGGAACTATTCCCTCCCTAGAATTCTTCCTTTCCTCTAAAAAGCATCCCCAGAAAAGCCACCCACATTCTCTCCACATAAGACCACCTGCTTCAGTCTCAACAGAAACATATTTTCTTCCTTTTTTCTCCATAAAAAGCTAGCCACTGCTGTTTTAGACATACCCCAGTGAGGCACACACAGCACCACCAGACCAAAGATTCTCAAGGAAGACCTAAGTTCTGGTCCTGACTCTGCTGAGGGGCAGCTGCATAAGCAAATAACTCCTCTTCTGAAAATGGGGAGTAGCTAGACTGAATGACCTCTAAGATCTTGATTCTAAATGTCATGACTCCACTGATCACATAAGAAGCCATCCCAAAATAGAACTCTCCCTGACCCTAACCACCCACCAACAGCCCAGCTGGAAAGAATCAAATGAAGTGCTGGAGGTTAAGAGAGCTCTGTTCCTTAGCTATGGGCACAATGACTCAATTTTCTCCTCAACCAGCTCAGAAACTTACATCTTTTACGGAAATTAAATATGAGAAAGTAAGTTGGGAAGAGTAAATCAAATTGTTGACTTGATAAGCTATTCCAAAGATGAAGCAATTTCCCAATACTATTAGAGTAAAAGTCTAAAATTAATCACTATTTCTGATTCTAGGATTTGTTTCTGCAAGATATTGCCCAGCTAGCCTCCTAAACCATTTACCTATAGGGTAAATTCATGGTTCTTTGGGGGCCTCAAAAGATTTTAAATAATAGTTGGAGAAAAAACTTAAAACAAAAAAAGACTCTATTAGTTTTGTTACTAAAAAAAAGTCAAGTAGTCTAGAGCCATGCCACCCTGAACAAGCCCGATCCCATCTGATCTTGGAAGCTAAGCAGGGTTGGGCCTGGTTAGAACTTGGATGGGAGACCACCTAGGAAGACCAGGTGCTGTAGGCATAAAAAAATAAATAAATAAGGGATTGTAAGCTGACAAGGTCCTCATCTTAAGGGTTGCCTCCCATTAAAAAAAAAATAAGTAAAGTGAAAGAAGAACCTGCTAAGATTCTAACCACCTCAGCTTTGCTATTATCAACTGGGGACACATAACATCTTACCATAAGCTGTGCAGATTACTTTTCCACTCCTCACTAACCTGCCCCACTAACTCATCACTCATCACATCCACATTTAGCAAAGCCAGCTCTTTTGCTCCAGTTACTCCCCATCATAGTAGGCCAACATCCCAGACCCCTATCTACCCAGCACACCTATGCAGAAGCACTGGGTTAGGACTGAAATCAAGTTGTGCCTCTGATTAAGCATCAAGTAAAAGCTGCATAGAGGCACCTGGTGATTGAGGCTCCAGAACACAGTCTACCTTTCTCTTGCTACAGTCCTGCACCCTGCTGCTCGATGCTCCCCATCTCTCTGAGTTTACTTACGCGAAGCTGTTCAAGGTCTGGCGGAGGAGGTGGGAAGTCAGGCTCCTGGGGTTGGAAGGCTTCTCTGACCTTGGCCACAGCTCCCAGGATCCGATATCCCGAGTCCAGGAAGCTCTTTTGCAGGCCTAAACACAAGACGCCCTCACTTTCAGCTGGGCAGATCAGTGCCCTGAAGCACAGTCTGTCCAGCAGAAGAACTGGTTTCCATTAACAAAAGCTGGATGTGAAGCTGCCAGTAAGCATCGCAGGAAGTGATTGAAGGGTAAAGGAGGTAAAAGCAAGGCAGATGCCCTGGGGCCTGCAAAGAGTCAGAAATGTCACCAACCAGCTGCTCCCTGTAGTGCTCAGGGTGCCTTCTTGCTTCTACAACTGAAAAGTACTCAGGACATTCCTGGGCATAAACACTGTGGGCTCAGCTGGTGCTCATCACTTTTCTTATGATAAAGCAGTCAACAGATAAGCCTGCCCAACTCAGAACAGGGAGAAATGTCAGTGTCAGGTGCATACATTCCCTAGAGTACTTCTCTCCTTTCTCCTTACTCCTTTGCTCTACCTGGCATTCAGCCTATTAACCCCTATGTTGAGCTGCCATCACTACTGTGTCCGGTTACCTCAAATTCAGGAATCTACTCAAACTATTAGAAACTCCAACTAGGAAACTGAGCATATCCTTAGTGATGGAGGGATGAGGATTCTAGGAAGATTCTACCTGGGCAAGGGATGAATAGGGTAGCTCCTCCTGCCCACTCTCACACTGGCAGGATTCTACTCATAGACAAGGCTAGAAACACTGGATGCTCAAAACAAAAAGGAATTCAGGTGTTTCCAATCAAAGGAGTGGTAACATCTTTCTTTAGTGGTGCTGAAAATATGATCAAAATTTAGATAACGAAAGCCCAAATTTTATGGTGTAGGACCAAGAGACCCAAAGGTCCATTTAAGCCCTCCAGATCTGACAGAAGTAGAGAACATTTTACAGAGATAAAGCATTTTAAGAAAAGCAGAAAAGAAGTTATGCCAGTTACATAAGCTAAAGAGTTGCAAGATTGCTTATCATGCATCTTTTGAGAAATTTCCAAAATAATGACTAAACAGGGCCAGGAGCTATGTTAGACAACATTAGAAAGTAGAGAGAAGTTGGTCCAGAGAAATTAACTTACAATGAACCTGCCAATACTTCAGAAAATATTCTGTCCAATATTATTTTGGACAGAAAAAGATTAATCTAGCATTCTCAAACTAAATATCTGTAGCTTCTGCAACCAGACTTTGTACGTGGCGGTTGAGGGATACATATTCTCTCATCACCCTGTCAGATTCCTAGGTTACCTTCTCAGCTGAGGTGAACCACACCATGCATTGCTTACCAGGGTCAGAAATGTTTCCAGCCACAGCCTTTGCATCCATCACCATTGGGGAGATGGTTTTGCTCAGTTCATCAGAGGCGGCTTTCACAGCCTCACGGAACTTGGGATCCTCAGAGTTCTCCACCTCCCTCTTAGCCACCAACAAGATCCTGTTGGCCCGGCGAGCAATGCTGGTTGCCCCAGCGACCAGCATCTGAGGCTGAATGTTGGCCATGGCAACTTTACACTTGTCCAGGTCTTTTTTAATTGCTTCTTCGGAAGCATCCAACAGAGATTTGGTATCAATGGCTTCGTCCACCAGCCCTGTCAGGAGAACAGAAATGGAATTTAGTTTCCATTTTAGAAGAACAGAGATTCCAAAACCCTATTGTCCAAGTCTCTCATGGAAGTACAATACCCAGAATTCTCTCTTTCAGCTCAAAGTCCTTCTTATATAATCAAAAGCTCCCAGGTGAATACCACAGGAAAAAAAGTAAAGATGTGACCCAGGAGGCCATGTGGATTCACAGCATTTATACCTTCTGTGGTCACTAGCCTTCTTCTATCTACCACAGACAATCAGAAATGCAGCAACATCAAGACGAAACAAGGATTGTGTCTGAAACCTTCACCACATTATCTGTTTCTCCCTTTCCATCTCATTCCCCAGCCATCTGTTGCTTGTTGGCAGCTTGTAGTACCCAAGATGAGCCACACAGAGGATTCCAATAACTCTAACAACCTGTTTCCTGTTTCTGTTACCTCTCTTCAGGCACCTCAGGAGCTCTGCTTTCATCTCTGGCTGCTATGGACCCCTGTCACAGCAGGCTCTGCAGGGAGGCTGCAGAGCCTACATTCTTCCCTCCGCTCCTATCCCTCCTTCCAAAGAATGAAGAAGATTCGGAGGTACCACTTCAGCTGCACAGACACAAGTTTGTAGGTGGCTGGTTTCTCCTTTTTTTGAAACTACGTAGTTGATAAGTTGGAGGAAACGCTGAGACAAGTTGTACTAAATGGTAGCTATTGTGGTTCCTTGAAATGTGAACCCACTGAAAATGACAGGGACACTTACTGTGTCCACAAACACTGCCTCCTAGCCTCTGAAACCAAACTCTGGCTCAGACTGAGCAAAGACACTATTCAAAGAGAAGATAGGAGGGGTAACAATAAACATCACACCGGGAGGGCGGCATTAAAATAAAAGAGACTCTCTTTTCGGACAAAGTTGCAAGGCTTGAATGAGAAGCCAGCCGCTGCTGTCCAGCAGCCTCAATCAGAGCCAAGTGCACTGTCGAGCACATGACTGTCCCTCATCCAGTTACAGCTGAGTAACATAACTGGTCCTGCTCAAGTTTCTCAGAACTCACTCCTCATGGGTTAGACAAGAACTTTGCACACAACTCTACCTGTCATTTTTTCAACATTATCTATCCACTGGTTCTTCATGGTCTCGAAATGTTCATAAGCGGCTTGATTTCCAGGATTCCTAAGTAAGATACGAGCAGCTGAGACGACCTGGCAATGACAAAACAACCTTTAAACACCAGAGCACTCTTCCACCCAAATACAAACCTTTAGGGAAACTTTCTCCTCTCTACCTATAGATGGCACTAGGAAGCCAAAAATCAGCAAGTCTGAATACATTAGGTTTGGTCTCATCAAGAAGTCCCCAGGATGGGCCCTGGAAAAAGGTTTCCCAGTCACAGCCTGATTTTTTTAAAGGTAAAAAAGTAACAAGGTAAATGGGTGTTCACTTGATACTTCAGAATATACAGGAAACTGACATATATTAAGCCCTTGGTGTCAAATATTCTATCTTAAGAAGCACCATTGAAATATCAAAAATTATGCAAAACTTGTTTATGAACATTTATAAAAACTGTCTACAGTTAACAAAGTGCTTTTACAACTATTATATCTTGCTGAGTCCTTACAACAATCCTGTGATATAGACAAGACAGGTAATATCTCCATTTTACAGCTGCAAAAACCAAAATTCAGAAATTTAAGTGACTTGCTTAAGAGTTCCCACTTAGTCACTTTTCGCACTTGACAAAGGAACTAACATTTATTGAGTATTTGGTAAGTTACAGGCTATTCACTCATCGTCTTAATCCTCAAAACAATCCATTAGGAAGAAATTATCTGCATTTTACAGATAAGTAAACTCGAGGTCAAAGAAAATTCAACTCCAGATTGGTCTCTAAAACCTCGCTTCAAAGTCCAGAGTTGATGTTTGTTTGTTTTTAATTTTTATTTTATGATTACAGTCGACACTCAGTATTATATTACTTTCAGGTGCAGGGCATACTGGTTTGACATTTATATAACTTACAAAGTGATCCCCCATCTGACACGATCCATAGTTATAATATTATTGACTATACTCCCTAAACTGTACTTTACATCCCCTTGACTATTATGTAATTACCAATTTGTACTTCTTAATCCCCTCACCTTTTTCCCCAGCCTCCCAGCCCCACTTCCATCTGGCAACCATCAGTTTTTTCTATACCTATGAGTCCGTTTCTGTTTTATTTTGTTTTAGAATCCACATATAAGTGAAATCATATGGTATTTGTCCTTATCTATCTGAAATAAGTAGTTTTCTCTTTTTCAGAAATCTTAGTTTTATTAAAAAAAATCCTGTTTTATATTCCATGTTTTAAATTTTTTTTTAAGAAAACCATTCATATTGTATGGAAGTTTTTTTTAAAAGTTGGACAAGTGTGACTTTTTGAGAGACTCAAACTTGTTAACATGTCATGTGGGCAAACACTGGACAATTAAAAGATATGTTTAGTCCCTGTCTCTTCCTGCAGGTTCCCACCAAAGCAAGCATCACAGATTTGTTAAAGCCCAGCACAGTTCCTAATGTATCACCGGCACTAAGTGAATATCTGCTGAGTAAACGAATGAAAAATAATGAATTTTCTATAATATCATTAGAAGAAAAAGTACACAAACATCACACAAAATATTTTGAACTGATATTTTTTAGAACTTTAATTCCTGTGTACTTTGTTCTCTTTTGTTTCCACTCTTCCAGTATACTGTTCACAGCATACTAGCTATATATCTTAGTTACAGAATTAAGTAGAAAAAAGAAAACAAGTTACGGACACAAATAAATTTTTTAAAAATTTCCTCCAAGGAATGGGGGGAAAGGCATAAGCTCTAAAATTAAAACAAAGTAAGCTCTCAAGATTATCCAAATATTTCCTTAAGGAGTGTGTGTGTGTGTGTGTGTGTGTGTGTGTGTGTGTGTGTGTGTGTGTTGGATTTACTAGTTTTTGCTGCTTTCAAAACTAAATTACTATCATCGTAAAAAATTCAAACAATACAAAATGATTTTGACTCTGTGCTTTTTCATAACATTTTACATTAAGTGTTCAAAAAATGTATATAAACTTCTGTAATTACCCTTCTTTACTGACTACTATGTGGTGAGTATTAAGATGATGAAAAGTGAGCAAAACTCAACCTGGGGGGTGAGTTCTCGGGCTGTCTTCACTGATGCCTGAATGCCTTCCACCGTTGATTTATTAGCAGTTCCAACAGCAGCCGCCTTCTCTGCTGTGGCACCAAGCCTTCCTGAATGGCTCTCAAAGTTAGCTGCCCTCTCATCAAATACCTTGAGGAAAAAACAAAGACATTAAGAAATTTTATTTGAGCAGAAGCTGCTCAAGTAAAAGCTTTAGAAAGAACATCAAACCTTAGTAAGTAAGACAACAAATGCCCAGTTTTGGCCTTGCTACATCTCCTCTGTGCTTTGGCCATAGCATCATGCGGTGAATGTATGTGCATGTACATGCATCCCCACGCCCTTCAATTTCAGTTCAACCACTGTTTACCAAGTGCAAACAAAACATGCAGTAGAAGAACCCTACAGAATGTAAAGACTTAATCCCAATTCCCATACAGCTTATCCTCACTTAAATAATCCCCATTCCCATATGGCTTATCCTCTAGTTTAAAGAAGACAGACAAACCCACTTCAGGCACCAGTGTACATTAAAAGCTAAGTACATTAAAAGCCAAGAATATCCAGAGTCCTAAACAGAACTCCAGCCTCCTCAGGGCAGCATGCCTTATGTACCCCATTGCCATTCACATTAAATACTCTGCCCCTGACCTCCATGGGAAAAAAATGATAGCTGGTGTTCACACTCAGGCCTGACACAGTGGTAATGATGGCTGACTTACTATCCCAAAGGCAAAAACATTTACTGAATAGTTCATTCAGCTCTCAAATTTTTAAATAGTTAACTTTTCTTTTGACACAGATATTATGCAAGGTTGCATACCATAAAGGAGATGATTCAACTTAGATAAAATGACAAAAGCTCTTCTGTCATTTGTTTGAATAACATCATTAGAATTGATGCTTGGAAAAGCCAAGGTATTCCAGACAAAGCTGAGACAGGTTTATACCACACGGAGCATGTCAGAAATTGCCTGGCAGAATCCATCCTCTTCTTTGCCTCTCCATGAGGGTCTACCTGCCCATAATTGGAGACCAGTCCTGGTTCTGGCACATAATCCCTAAAGGTAATGGTTCAACAGCAGGCTCCAATCTCATTGCCAAGGTTCTGTGTTTACCCATTCAAGTCTCTTCCCTATTCTGGCCTCTTGTTTGGATTTAGCTACTCGGGTTCTTGCCATTTAATGGTCAGAATATCTGTCTAAATCTCTGCTCTCCTAGTCCCTTTTGCCTGGCCTCAGTTCTTCTTTCTTTCCTTGACTGGTCTCCCACACTCTGGATCTACAGGCTTTTGTCCCTCTTGGTTGATCATCTCAATCCCGGCCCATGTCTGCTGTTCTCTCTGATTAAACTGACTGCTTGCTTACCTCACTGTTCTTGTCACTCAAAATTTACTGAGCACCTACTACATGCCAGACTTGGAATAGGTGCTGAAGCTACAAAAACAAATAAGGTAAAATTTCTGTATCTCAAGGAGTTCATACCCAAGTGGAATCGAAAAGGCTCATAAGCAGACATTCATAATAGTGTATGCTACGTGCAATAATAAAGCTAAGCACTAACATCATGGGAGCAAAAGGAAAAGCATTAACCTATCTAGGAAGTAAGGGATAATGAGATAAAGGATAAATAGGAATTAACGGAAAAGAAAAAGAAAGAAATTAGGCAGAGAGACAGAAAGAACTAAGACATGGAAGGGAGAAACTACAGAATATGCAGGAAACTATGAGCAATTAGGCATTGCTGGGGAATGAACTGAGAAACGGGGGTTTGTAGGAAACAGGTACAGAGAGAGTATTAGAAGCCAGATCACAGAGCTCTGGCTTTCTACTATGTAAAAGGGAAAGGCCACTGAAGGGTTTAAGCAAGGAAATATCAGGGTCAGATCTATATTTTTATTTTATTTGTGGCCTAGTGACATTCAAAGAAGACTACAGCTGAGCAGTCATACAGGTAGCAGGGGACTAGGTTCAGAACTAGAGCTGTGTCTACGGCCATGCCACCCTGAACAAGCCCAAATGGATCTGATCTCGGAAGCTAAGCAGGGTCGGGCCTGGTTAGTATTTGGATGGGAGACCACCTAGGAAGACCAGGTGCTATAGGTGTAAAAAATAAAAAAATAAAAATAAATAAAGAACTAGAGCTGTGGCAACATGAATGGAAAATAGAAAAAATTTAAGAAATATCTGTGAAATCAAATTAGCTGGCCTTAATTTATTAATGTGAAAAGATGAATAAAAGGAAACAGTCAATGGTAACTCATGAATTTCTAGGAGAGAGAACAGGAGAAGGATAACACGTTCTGGAGTACCTATGAAACATCTAGGTGGAGAGGATCAGTAGATAGTTAGATCTACCAGTCTGAAACTCAGAAATGTTGGGAATAAAAAAGTAACAAATCACCCCAGCCTAAGGGGACCATGAGCTGAACTACGCAATAATCTAGGCAAGAGAAACAAAATGGGATTCATTAACAAATAAAAATAACACAAACCTCCACCCACAAGTTCTACATTGTCTTGGGTACCTGACCCAACTCCTTTTCCTTTGCTGCCAGTATGAGAGGCTAGAAAACCAAATACCCGCTTTTTTAGATTCCTTTGCATCTAGGGTAGCCATGTGACAAATTCTAGCCAATGAGACATAAGAAAAAGTCTTCTGGAGGATTTCTGGGAAAGCCTTTCATTCATTCATTCATTCATTCAGTACCAACAATGTTCCAGGCATTATTCTAAGTACTGAGAATAAAGTAACTACAAACAAAGTCCCTGCCCACATGGAAATTTCATGCTAATGTGAGGGGGAAAAGACAAACAAAAAGTGAGATAAATATCTCAAATATTGATAAATGCTAAGGAGAAAAGTAGGATACAGAGATTAGGAAATCTCTGGGAGTGGAAGTGGGGTTGCTATCATAGGTGATAGCCCAAAAGAGACATTTCAGTAGAAAGCTGAAACCAGTAAGTGAATAATACATATAGCTATCTATGGGAAGACCAGAACAAACAGGTACAAAGGCTCCAAGGTTAGAACATGTAAATGTAAACAAGGAATACTGAGAATACAATGCAAGGAGGTCAGAGTAGACAGAGGAATGTGAGGGGAAGAGTGCTACCAAATGAGGTCAGAGTACATGAGGGCCTAGATGCAGTGGTGTGCTGAAGCCATTTGTACCAACTCACCCCAGCTCACCAGTGTCAAATGTGCCCATCTCCTCCCAACTCTGCTTTCAGTGACTTCACATTGAAACAGCCATGATGGGAGTATTTACATCATGGAAATCAACAAACATTATGAATCAGGGATTTTTGTTTGGGGGACTTTTTCTTGGAGAACTACTCTACAAGCACATCACTGGCCTTGCTATTCTTTCTAAAGACTTTGGCTTCACTCTGGGTCAAGAAGGAATCACCAGAAGGGTTTGAATAGAAGAATATCAAATGATTTAAAAGGATCACTCCTACTTCTGTGTTGAGAATAAAGTACCCTACTTAAGGGATAGTTGTGGCTGGATTGTCCCCATCCCTTATTTCTTACTGCCTTAAACGTGATGCCTAAGGCTGTAATAGCCATCTCACACCATGAGAAGACCAAGAAAATCACAAAGATGCCGGCTTTCCTAGTGTCAAGCTGCTGAGCCAATGCCAAGGCTACCCACCCCGTTTCTTTTTGTGTGATTAAAATAAAACCCATCTGTTTTCATCTCTGATAGGAAGGTCTTCTATTGCTTGCAACTAAAAACATGTCCTAAAGACATTCTTAATTGATATACTTGCTGACTAAAAACAGACATGACAGGGCCTTCCCTTTTCTATCCTTCCATCCTTCAACCATGGTATCCCAACCACTGCCCCTGATGTACACTGTAATCACATTTTACCTTTACAAGCAAATAAATAAAAATGTGTGTGTGTGTGTGTGTGTGTGTGTGTGTGTGTGTGTGTCTGATCAAGA
The DNA here is from genome assembly GCA_004027375.1 of Macroglossus sobrinus. Classification (NCBI taxonomy): domain Eukaryota; kingdom Metazoa; phylum Chordata; class Mammalia; order Chiroptera; family Pteropodidae; genus Macroglossus; species Macroglossus sobrinus. The sequence goes on from PVKZ01003250.1 coordinate 79,026, forward strand.
GAAGAAATGGAAGACCTCAGATACCTACCTCTTCCCTATTGGGTGCATCAGGAGGTGCAGTGGCCGCCACTGCCAACAGCTTGATGGGAGTTGTGGTATCGCTGAAAACATCTGACACCTCCTGAGTCATGGCCTCTTGCATCTGGGCTTTCAGATCCTTAAAAACATTGTTTACAAATGAAAACTTCCAAAAATATTTATCTAAATATCACATCTGCCAATGTCCTCACTTCACTGACTCATTCATTCATTCATTCAGTCTTTCATTCAAATAATCTGTTGAATACCAACTATGTACAAAACACTAAGCTAGCATGGAACAGGTAGCAATTGGTGTCTAGTAGAAGAGGTAAAACATGACCCACATTTCCCTAGAAACTGTTCTATCCACTCAAGAATCTTACTCCTTTCTTGGTGGCCTCTAAGAAATGATAGAATCATGGGTTGAGCCCTAAGAAGGCCGTTAGACAATTCCTGACTATTTCCAGTGCTGGAGGGGCCTGATAATGACCACAGTAACTGAAAGAATTGTTTGGTAGAGGCAGTGCCAAATTTCTAAGCATTTTCTTAAGAGGAAAGAAAGAATGGGAATTTTTTATACACATTTTTTACAACTGAGTTTCTAGAAAAACTTGATAACCAATGTATGTATCCATTTATTAACATGATGGGTCTCAAGAATAGAATTCTTAGAAGTCCTCAAATACTCTTCTTTATAGTCATCACACTTAGTCCAATCTAAATTTTCTGCATTTACCCAAAGAAGTCTCAGTCACCCAGTGTTTCTCAAGGCAAGTGGCAGGTACTGGCTGATAATACTTGAGATGACTTTAGGTGCTATATAAACAAATGTTTTTATTTCAATAATTATGTTTCTTTTAAAGATTGGAGAAAATGTAAGTAGCTCATCAAGTTCATCATTTCAGGATTATCATAAAGTTTTCTTTTAAATAAATTTACTTAAGTTTAAAAAAGAAATCCATTTTGAAGACCAGCTTTTAAAAAATAAATAAATAATAAAAATATAAAAGGAATCCATTTTAAGAAAAATACTGACTAAAAAGTATATGCGATACATAAATAGAGCAAATATCCTGAAAGAACTCTTGAATGAGTGAAACGAGAAACACAACTTTAGTTGCTGTCACACACTGGTGAGCTTTTTCATAATAAGCTCTGAATTTCCTTATATCCTTGGTCATACTCTTCACTTTCTCTAGACTAAAAAATTACATATTTTAAGAAACTCTCCTTCCTTAGTTTTTCAATAATAGTAATCATAAGACAGGTAATAATATGTGCTCCTGAGTTCTACCTTTAAGGAGTCCTGGAGCTGAGATGCCAGTGCTCTCGCCTGAGGACTTTCCCCTTCCCCTCTGGCAGCCAGGTCAGCCAGCTGGGCTGTCAGCTGGTCCACTCGGTCACATTTTGCAAGAAGATCTTGGCGATAAGGCCCCATCATGACATTAGCCAGACGATGTCCTTCGGCCACAAGCCCCCGGATGGCAGCCTGACCTGGACCAAAAGGAAAACACTGAAACTCACAAAGACCTGGAGAAGGCAACTGCAGAGCCATCTGGTAAGCTGTTTGTTTGTTTGTTTGTTTGTTTTAATAATAATATTTAGTAGAGTTTTATTTCCTTTAACAATAGAAAAATTGGGGGAATACAGAAAATTATAAATACAGAAAAGTATAAAAAAAAGTATAAATAAACCACCCATAATCCTCTCACTCAGAGACTTATATATTTGAATATTTCCTTCCAGTCCTATCAATGCATTACATGTTCCTATACACACATATACTTCTCTTTTACAAAACTGAGATCATACTATACATTAACATTTTTCCTTGCTTCTTTTCCTTTAAGATGACCATTTTCCACATTATTTTCTTCAAAAGTCATGACCTAAAATCTATGTAATATTTTATATTATTAACCACAATTATTCCATAATTATTTGGCCATTTACTTGTTATTTAGCATTTATTCTGTTTGCATACATTCTTGTATGTATGCCTTAGAAACATTTGTAGTTATTTCTTAGAATAAATTCCTATCATTCAACTTGTTGAGTCAATGTGTATGAACTTTTTTAAAGCTCTTGACACATAATATCAAACTGTCACTCAGAAAGTTTGGTATTACCAATTTATTCCTCCACTAGTAAATTATATGTCTGACTGATTCCCCAACACTGGGAATCATCATTTAAAAAGTTATACAGCAAATGAAGTAAATAGCTCTTTCAGCTTCGGCAGGCTTGCTGTCTTAATATGACTTATATTCTCATAGATCCCTTCCTAAAATCTCCCCAGAATGAAAAATTTAGGTTAGCAATTCTACTAGTGGCTGTGTAATACAGGAGCCCTCCTAACTAAAAAGAAAACCTTGGAAGTTAAGTATCTTTTGCTTATTTTCTAAAATTATATTTAACTGGGTACTTTCTAAGGACTGTAAAACAGAAATTTAACAGAATGGAAGTATACATAGACTGGAAATAACTAGTTCAAAGTTTCAATTCCAACTTGAGGGCCTTGCTATTTGCCCATAGTAAAATTATTTACTGACTTCTTGATTAAATTACAGAAATCTTGGCTACATTTGGAAATCTTCACCAGAAGCTGAAGAATCCCTTCGGCACCTAATTACAGATGATACAGAATCTCTATCAACAGCTTGTTTATTTTCACTGAACACAGTTTAATGAGAGTTAAGTGCACTGATGGCCTCACCAACTCCCCGGTCATCCACTGTGGGATTATCAATCCACCGCTGTGCTTGTTCAATCTTGCCTTCCAGGTGGACAGCTGCTTTGGCGGGTCTGGTGTTGGCCACAGCCCTGTTGGTTTTGGTCTGCAAGTTCTGCAGGGCTGTGGCCACCTGTTTGGCCAGTGCCCGGGCCTCTGGGGAATCTCCTTTCCCCCTGCAGAGAAAAAAACAGCCACCCTGGTACACACAGACACTATTTATATTGGGATGACTTAATAGCTGATACAAATGCTAGTGAGATGTCAAATTGCTAATGATTATTATTAACTTGGTTTGAAAGAAGAGTAGTTCATCTATTTGGCCCTTAAATTAAATTAATTTAATTTGGCCCTGAATTTAAATTAATCATTTAAATTCAGATAGTTTCCCCCAGTTAAGACATGAAATATGAGTTTGGGTCAGTCTAGTTCAGTCAAGCTCAACCATTTGGTAGGCTGAGCTCAATCAACCATCACTAGGTCAGCCTACCACCTCTGAAAAAACTAATTGCCTCAGGAACTAGGTAGACCCAAGTAGCCATATTTCTTGTACAGGAGTAGTTGAAGTAGTTATAGTAGAACTAGTAGTACTTATTTTAAAAAACTTATAAAAACCTGTTGTAAAATAGTATGCCTGTTAGTTACACTGGCAGCAGCTTCATACATCTCGTTTACTGCAGATCTTGATTGCATCGTTTTCTCTCGTGCTTGATTTAATCTCATGTTGTTTTGCACAGTAACATGCTGTACAGGTCTAGGAGCAACAAGCTATATATCATATAGCCTGATGCCATCTCAGAACATAGCCCTGTCGTTAAGCGCGGCATGACTGTGTATGTGTATGTGTACATATGTATATGTGCATATACATGATAGCGTAATAATGATATGAGTGACCACACATGAAGATCTGCTATTCTCACCATTACCATTAATTCTGTATCATTAAGAAACACTAATGAGTGCCTGCAATGTATGTATTTGGACTTGTGCTAGGGTGCTAAGAATATAGAGTCCCCACTTTTGGTTATTTTAAAATTTAATGAATGTAAACAGACTATAATAATGGGCTAATATTAGTAAACACTGATCTAACTGTATAGACATTATTTTTCATAAATATTAAATTATACATTTTCCCAATCTAAATAATTCAAAATTTGGGCCTAAAACAGAGATCCCCAAATGATTGAGCTTGACATACAATCAAATTTCAGCTGTGACCTCAGTTGATCTCTAACACCACAACCTCCTGCCTACAGTATGTCTACCCTGCTCCCACCCATTTCCTATTTCATAGTCCTAGGCAAGAGTTTGCTTTCTTAGCCAACATTGCCCTCTTAGTATAAGACTTGAAGGAACTCTAAAGCACCTCTCACTGGAAAAAGGTTAGGCACTTGCCCATGAAAGAACAGGAAAAGGAATGTAAGTTAAATGAAAAACAGAATCTCACAAGACATTTGACTATGGTTATCCCTGGAGAAGTGGCTAGAAGACTCAGGTAGGAAAGAAGCAACTTTTACTTTTGGCGCTGTACCTTTCTTCATGTTCCCTTGGCATATGCTGTAGGGGTTTTTGTTTTTATGAGAAAGAAAAATATCTATCAAAAGAAAAAAAGCAACACTTCTTTCTTATATACTCAAAGTAGGAGCCATGAAAGCCTTTAAGAGAAGCTTTGGTTGAGAACATTGTATTAAACGATGTCTTATAATTGCTACTTAAGAAATAACATTTCTAGGGAAGGAAGAAAGTATCTTCATATGCCTCCCTCAATTCTCCCCCTCCCCCAGGAAATGTCATACCTACAGACAAAAATTACTGTCCTCATAGACCTGGGAACCAGATATGTCACAAACACAATGCACCAGGAAGAGTCCTAGCTTAGAAATGAAAAATACAGATCTCAAATAAGGTGTTCTTACCAACCTAAATTAATTTAAAACTGTATGATCAGCAATAAATCTTAAACTTCAATTATGTCAATGATAAAATAAAGTAATATCTAGCTTAACCATGTGACAGGCAATCAATGAGATTCGTTAACTTACAGAATTCAATTATATATATGCTTGGTGAGGAAGAGACAAATTAAAGGGCAATTTAAATGATTACATACTGTCTTCGTAAATCTGCTAATTTAGAAGTCAGAGCAGCTATTTCTCCAAGAGAACGAAGAATATCATCTCTCTCTTTAGGATCATCACATAATTCTGCTATTTTCCGAGCTTCAGCCAAAGCCCCTCGAATCTGTTCTTCTCCTTCTGGTCCACCATTTGGATCTGCAAGCCAATTCTACACATATAGAAATGGAAAAGAAGCATGCTGTGATCTACTCATACATGAATCACATTATATTAAACTTAACAAGGCTATCAGAAATATTTTAAAAGCAACCACAAGACACACCAGTAATTGTTTTTATAATGCTAATCCCTATTTTTTGACATATGTTCTTAGCTCAAGTAAAATCCAATCAATCCCTCATCTTTTTAAAAATACTTTTTTCTTTCTCACTAGAATATCTTTGCAAGGTTTGTCTCATCTTTGAAGCATTCACATCTCATTCATTCTTCAGTTTCTCAAACATTTGTGTTTCTTTGTGAAATGAAATCATTTTACAATTGAGTAAGTTCAGAAAACTTTAGCCCTTTAACACTGCCATTGCCAAATATAGTTGTGAATTTTGAGATGAAGAACAGTTTTAATATACTGTAATCTATATCAGGAACTAGGATTCTTTTGGTATTCAGAGTGCTTACTTTTAACTAACTGAAGTATTCAAAATTAAGCTGTTTATTTCAAAATATAAATATTAGTCTAAACATGTGGTGGTAGAAGAGCTGTTAATGTTGATAACTGCTGGGAATTAATCATCACTTAGAAACACCCATTATCCACCCACATTAATGGAAAGGAGGGGAAGAGAGATGGAGATAGACACAGGGTATTTATGGGACATTTCTTTCTCTTTTATTTCCCACCCCCCACCCCCTCCCCGCCCCGAAAACCATCATTACTACCTGAGCAGCATCGATCTTCTTTGCAATGCTCTGCTTTGAGTTTGTCATGGCTTCCAGCTTGCGGGCTGCATTTTCCACTTTTGCTGTGAGTACATCCAGACCCTGAGACACCTGCTGGGCTTTCTGCATGGCCACAGGTGAGGCTCCTTGTCCTCTACTCAAAACAGACAAATGTGTCATTGTACTGTCTTAAATGCTTAATAGCAAAATATTACTAAAAGCACAGGATATGTCATTTTTGTTAACATGCTTGTCTTTTTCCTTTTCTCCAGTTAAGTCTGAGATAACATAAGAAAACAAAGAGATAAACAAAACACTTAAACCATCTACTTTCTCCTTTGCTTTTAAAAATTCACATTAGCTTTGTGAAGGTACATAAACATTTTAAAGACCAGGCTTGCAAATTTAGGTAATAATGATTCTCCGCTTGGTGGTGATTACATAATCAAATCTAAACCTCAGGGGGGAAATGTGCTTGTGATTTTATTGCATTGGAGGATTTTGTTAGCACAGTAATATGTGCTTTAGAAATAAACAGCCCATTAGATTATCTTTTTTATGGACAAGTATACATTAAAAATGTTTCAAGAGGCAGCATGCATATTGAAAGCACATCACAATGGTACTAAGCAGATTTGCGTTCAAATCATGGCTCCAGGTACCCGTGAAACCTTGTTTCACTGGGGCTTGCTTCAGTTTTCTTACTTATAGAATGAGGGATGTGTAGGTAATAAACAATACTTGCCTTGCTTATCAAATGGTGTGGCTTCAAGCAAAAAGACATGTTTGAAAACACTTTGTCAATAGAGCAATACACATATATAACTATTATTATTATTAAATTCATTATTATTATAATGATCCTAATGAGAATTTTAAATGTCCATCTTCTATTCCTATACAATCTATAAATATCAAAAACAGTTAGTACTGAGGGGAAAAAAGTACATGGTGACAAGAAACCATTGTTTCCCATCAAGTTCCTAAAGATTAATTTTGCTATTTTCCTCAGAAGTGGTATGCTGCTACTACTACAAAAAATAATGTGAGTTAGTAGAAGTTTATTTTCCCTTTGTAGACACTTTCCAGGTTATAACAAAATAAAAAAATTTCATCTTTTTTACCAGCTCAGATTTTGTAAACTCAATGACAGGGGTGCTAACTTCATCATTTGGAATAATGGCATGGCTGATCAGCCTAATCTGTGTTTCTGATTTTAGAATAAACTACAAGAATCTTTGCTTCACTTACTAATAGTATGGATCTGTCATTCATTTTTCTACCCTCTTTTAAAACTATCTTTATTTTTCACCTAAACCAATACTTGACGTAATGAACTCAATATTTAATGCAAGTTTTATAAATAATACTTATACCTTTTACCTGTACTTTAGGCTTTCCTTTTACATGGCAGAGGAGTGGAAGACTTCTGGAAAATATACTTTTTATGGATTTGCTTTTCTTCCTTCAACTATACCAATTTATGATGAGGAATCCTTTGGGTAAGAGTCTAACTTTGAAAAAGTAAAACTATGGGCTAGTTTTCCCATTAAAAATAAAATATTTACTGAGTCCCATGGGTGGTGGGGGAGGTGTATACTTACAACCTTGAAACCCTAGGTGACTGAAACAGAGGAATATCAAAGAGGAAATTGTTACTGAGCTCTAGCCACTAAAATGTTAAACAGCTGGGCATATTTAAGGAAAATAACAGGGAGTGGCTTTCTCATCTTTCCTTGTGAGGGGATAATGCAAGCTCCAGAGTGAAGCAGGGATAAAGCTGCTCATCACTACTCTGGCCTTTTCTCTTTACTGATTAATGGTCGATCCCACCCTCACAGCAACTACCTCATTCTTTTGCTCAAATACATCTTTTTCTAAACACATACAACGGTATATTTGAGAATTCCAAGTGAAAACTGTCTGCCATGCTGTGAAAGGCTACAGACAAAAGAGCCAACAGTGAGAAATTTGAAGAGCCAGGAATCTTGTCCAACTGCACTGGCATTTCTCTGAATGGGAATAGAACTTCTTTTTGTCCTTTCTATAAAGTCCTTGTCATGCTCACGACAAAGGAGACCGCTTCGCAGCAGGAGAAAAAGGCTCACTGAGTTCAATGAGATAACATTTATTTATATAGACTGTTCTGTGCCCCCTTCAAAGTAGAGACTCTTAACCTGAAGCCCCTAGAGCTGCCAGGGCTACAGTGAATCCTCAAAGCTCTGGAAATTGTAATATTGTTTATGCATCTTTTTAGGTGGATATTAATGGTTTTCATCAGACTATAAAAATGATCTTGGTTCAAAAAAGGTTTAGAACTACTCCTTCTTCAATCTATTATGTTAATACATTTGAGACCGGGTGTCATGATGTGCAACATGTCAAGGAGTGTTTTTGAGGCCTGTTTGTATGGAAACCCTGTATATCAATTATCTCAAGATGTTTCATGACATTCTATAAGCAAAATTAAACGTTATCCACACTAGTGTCTCATCATACTTCAATTTTTCTCAATGTCCATACTATAAAATGCAATAAAAATTCAGATCTTTAAGAACTTCATTAACTCTATGGATAAATTCTAAACAAACCTATATTATACTGAGTTTTTGTGTTTTTTTCAACTAGAGTTGACATTCAATATTATTGTATATTAGTTTCAGGTGTACAGCATAGTGGTTAGACATTTATATAATTTACGAAGCAATTCCTATACCAAGTTTTCTTAATGGCAAACTATATATATCTAGTTTGTAGGAGAAAAAGTCCTAAAAGCCAAGACTTAAGGTGTAATAAAGAAAAGTAAAAGAAATAAAGAAATATGAAAACCAAATGAATAATGATGAAATAGAAACTCAAAAGAGCCTAGAAATGACCAACTTAAAGAATAACCTATTTAAGTGATTTTTAAAATGATGCAAAATAATTTGTTTTCACTCTGTTTCTTTTTACCATCCCTCATAAAAGGTATCGACCCATGCCAGACCAAGGCCCCTTATTTTCGTGAGCTTATGGCTAGAAACTAAGATAGGATATCACATTTCTAATTCAATTTCAATTTTATTACAAGGGACCTGCACATTTCAAAAGTTTGGCAAAGGGAAAGTTCATTTCATCCTCAAAAAAAAAATTAATAGAATATAATATCTACATTATCTATTAGCCAAAGAGGACACAGTAAAATTAGAAGACTTGCTTTCTGAATCACTTCGTCAAGAGTGAGATCTTATCTGTTACCTACTACTGCTCTGGTAAAAGCAGAAGAACTTTACCTGGCCCGGAGGTCAGCCACTTGATCAGTCATCTGCCCTAGCATTTTGCAAGTTCCCAGGATCTCCCTGCGTTCTTTGCCTGCACAGAGTTCACCAACTTTTCCAGCTTCATCTAAGATCTGCCTGATGGCTTGCTCACCAGCATCCCCTAAAATAAAGAGATATCCAATATCTACACTGTTAACACATTAATTATTTAGAGAGGATAGTTTACAAGTCATTTCATTCATGAAGGAACAGATGATTTCAAAAGAACAAGACAAGTAAATAGAAGGCAATACATCTGATAGCTAACAGCCAAGCAGTGCCCTCACAACTTTAGGGTGAGGTTTCAACCACAGATACATCTAAAATAAGATCCTTGGAACCATAGCCATCTGGAGATAATGAGCAGCTTGTGATAAGAATTGGATGAAAATAGGCTCCACCAATTTAATAGTCCTTAGCACTTCTCCCTTAAGCTTTTCATATCCATTCAAATGTTAATCTAAAACTGAATAAATATCAGATTAGAAAATCCATAAACCTAGCTTAATAACATCTTAGGGTCTTTATATAAGATACCTTTGCTTTCCAATTCTTATTGGCATCAACATTTAATCTGCTTAATTACTTTGTTGACATAAATGGAAATATGCCCAAAGAGAAAAAGAAGAGAAAAGCTTTTATTAAAATAATCATCTTTCTGGTTCAGGGAAGAGGTGAACCAAAAATCTGGCAAAGAATACCTAGTTCAGCTTGGTTAATTTCTCCACGACAAGAGGTGATTAATCTAAGTTCTTCATCCTTTTAAAGCTCAGTAGTGCCTGAATTAGTCAAAACTAATTGAATGGTGTACGTCCCTAAATGTTACAGTAGTTATCTCAGGATTGCGAGATTCTGGGAATAAGAATCTTTCTTTTGTTAGCTTGGTTTTTAGCTTTCTGTTATATTGATCAGAAAAGCTTGGTTTTTAGCTTTCTGTTATATTGATCAGAAAAGTTGAATCAGATGGTTACCTGGGGAGGCACTGGGATCACGGAGCCAACCTTTGGCCTGGTTCAGTTTAGAGTCTATGGAGGCCAATGCTCTCTTCATGGCTTCAGTGTCCTTGTGAAAAGAAATACAATTATTTTATTTTCTTTGCAAAAATCGAGGTAACTATGATAAAGTAAGACAGAAAAGAAGTGACAGTGTTAATACTCAATAGCTAAGGTAATCCTACAAAGCCTTAAAAATATTCTCATCACACCATAATGCTTATTTCTCTCAAAAATGCAGCATCTTGCATGCAAATTCTCAGTTAATTCTATTCTGTTTCCTGATCTCCCTATTGCTAAACTGTGACAACTGGTAAAATCGCTCAAGCCAAAAGATGTTTAATGTCTTCAGCAGGAAAAAGCCCTGTTGTAGCATGCCTCATTATCAGCCCTTGCACTAGTCAACATTCGTTTGCAGCCCTGCCAAAGCCCTCCTAGCTTCAGGGAAGCCTCATTAGCATGTGGTGCCACAAATCACACTTCTTTTACATCTTATTTGGAAATACATACACCCTGGATAATGTTTCTCTATTTTAAATTACTCTAAAAAATTTGAAATGACTGAATGGAAAAAAAATGAAAATGTTAATCTAGCAATTCAGTTTTAATTTCACAAATAAACAACTAAATGTAATACAAGAAAGAAGCATTTTTCTGGCCTTTCCTGCCACTCCTCATCCTTAGTTCCCTTACTACTGCTAACAGATAAGAGGCAGGATAAAATAAGTGAGTCTCAATTTATTGTTTACAAAAAATCAAGACTCATAATGACTAACATAAAACTAGCATAAAATCTCCCAAAATATATCATAAGACGGTGAAACAATAGACTAGTCACTTCCAAAATATACCTACATTTTAATAAAGTTTTCAAAATATAAGAAAACACAGAGAACAATACCCATGTACCCATTCTCAAAATTGACAGACCGGCCACCTATTATGTCTACATTTAACACCTGAAAAGACAGCCTATCTTCCTTTTGTTCTAGGGAACTGACTCTTCTAGAATCCATCCACCAAAATACAGGGCTCTGAAATTTTAGGCAACGTCCTAAATCCCTAACTTTTTTTCAATTTCCAGTCTGCGGAAGTTGGGTTCTTAAAGGTGTTATACCACCAGTTTTCCACATGGGGCACTAGAAGCATCCCTACCACCACCACCACCACCACTACCACCACTACCACTTCCAATTCAAACAAGATCCAGCGGAAGTACAAATAAGCGCTGGGAGCTCTCTCATCATTAGGCTTAAAGTCTTAAGCCTGATCCCAAGCTTTTCCAAAGTTAGCTATTCGAATTATAGGCCTCTCAGGTCCAGATTCTCTCTTTCCCCATCTAAACAGATACAGACTATTCTCCTGTTGCAACTTTAGCTATCTAAGTCTCTAAAAGAGCAAATTCTCAGCCACAGCAACTAAAGAGTAGTGAACTAAACTGAAAAAAAATGGAAAGAAAATATTTTTATTCTGAAGTTACATGGAATTATGGTAGCTATCTATCAATAAAAGAGTGGTAAGAGGCTCTATTTCAAAAATCCATTTGTAATTAGTACAAGGAGACAAGTGACATTTTTAAAGTGCTTTGATTCTGAAATGGTTTAAATATCTGCTCTTTCTCCACCTTGTTGTGCATTATTCTGTAAAGCAAACACTGTCTTCAAAAGTAATACAAAGGTCACTTGAGTTTAATTCCAAACTAGCAAGGCCCAAATCAAGATCTTTTCAAAGAGAGTTTTAGGCAACTCCTCACCTCAGAGAGCTGGATAGATAGCCTTTAGGGTCTAACACACGTTATATGACTTTGTCTAGATATAGATTTTTTTAAAAATTCACAAGCTCTCATCTAGAAAGTATGTGCACACTTTGAAAAAGAGACATAACCATGTAAAATACATTTAAAGTCTATTAATAAGCATTTCTCTAACACACATTTCAGTGAAAATAGTATTTCTTACATTTCAGAAGTCTAAATTCAAGGGGAAACGAAGATCAGAAAAAAATGTTAGTGTCTACTCTACAATAAAGGCTACTAGTTAGAAAACTAACTTTGAGCATTTCCTCCATGTTAGGTTCTGTTTTAGGCATTTTTTCCCTCATTACTTCACTGAACCTCAAATTTAAATGTAATTTAATTTTATAAATTAAGAGACAGGGGCTCTGTCCTAGAAACCAAATTTGATCTCAGGTTTATTGAGATCAAACCTCATTATTTTATATTGAATGAAACTCAAGACTTTTTTTCTTTTACCAAAAAGAGTTGCCAAAGAATCCACTAACCTGCTGTAACAGTCAGCATATCTTTGCCTCATAGATTTTGGCTTTGGTCCATACTGCCCAAAAAGTAAGTTCTAGAATCAAATTCATAAGCCTCCCTAACCTAAATGGCTGCTTTTATTCTCCATTGCCCAAAAATGATTTCAAACATAATAGAAAAACTGGCTTTGCTCCATTCAGTATCCTCAAAAATCATTACTTTTTTTCTTCTCCCTTTTAAAGCATGGTCACCGCACTTCAAGGAAAGAATCTAATTCTGAGGAAGTGAGTAATTTACTACTGAGTGAGAGATGTGACATCAAGAGTTAACAATAAGAGATGCTCATTTTCCCCTGAAAATCAGAATGGCAAATTTAGCATGAAGCTGCATTTTTAAAATGAGAATTTCAATTAGTGTCTAAAGCTTTTAAAAGCATGAGTTTTAAATAATTTTGTAGATTTAAAAGTCACTGAAATGGCCACCTTAAATTCTTTCTGGAATAGGGCAATTTTAAATAATCATTTAAACACAACATTTAAATGTCGTTATCTATTAAAAACAAAAATGTCTATAGAAACAAATATTCTGGTCTCCTAAGAATTTCCTGTATATTTCTTTTGATGGGTAGTACTTACTATGGAACGGAAAGAATTCTGTCATAAGCAATGTAAGTATATAAATACTACATGTGATATAAATAACTCACTGAACAATTAAGACTGGAAGTCACTTTTAAGATATATTTATAAAGGGTAAAAATAATCATAACCTTGTGTCAACCATACTATGTACAAAACTTGAAATAGAAGAGAAAAAAACAATACCTTCATTTGAGTACTTTTCTCTATAAAATCTCAAATTTAGGAAAGAGAAAAGTCTCCACTAATCTCTTCTCTGAGTTTTTTGGTTACTGTTTTTAAAGAGTGAGTATTAAAAATACCAGATCTAGTCATGCGCCTTTGGGGACAGCAGGCAGGGATCTGGTCCCCTTCCGCTATGGTCTCTTTTACTGTAAAACTCTTATGAGTTCATGTTTTAAATGAAAAACCACAGTGCCTTGGCACTCTCTCCCGCATACCAAAAGGTGGAAGGACAACTAAAAGAACTCCTTTTTACATGCATTTGCAGGAACTGAAACTCTCCTGAAATTTAATATAAAGTTAGATCTAAGGAACAGAAAATAATACTGAGAACTACTGACATTCTCCTGTAGACAATCAAGAACTGTGGTAGAAAAAGTGAGGTCCTACAATCCCAGGCTCTTGAAAATTGTAAATATGGAGCTAAGGAACCCCTCTCTTTCACTGCACAACCTACTCTTCCTTTTTCCACCAACACTTCCCCTCCCTATCCTCCCTACTCCATTCCACTCCTTACCACATTTCCACCCCCAAATCAATGTTTTAAGAGCAAAGATGTTTCTGGAAAGAATAAACTGGGCAGTAGAACAAAACCTTACAAACTACGTTTAAGCGATGACAATTTCATCTGGCCTTGAGACCTCAAGCAAGTTACCACCTGGGTTCAGTTCCTCATCTCTAAGAATACCTTCCCACCTCTAAAATTCTAGGTCATCTATGAGCGTACAATCACATGTACCACCTAGATCAACTGGATCAGAAGGAAAGCATCAATTCTTAACATTTTAGGCTTTTCTTCTGTTTGGGAGGAGGGGATAAAAATATCATAAATGCCTGAACTAACTCTCTCAAACTCCAAGAGATCAATTTTTTGTTATATCAGCTGCTAAAATAAAACACTAAAAGACTCAAAAAAGCTCACACACAGTCTTGTTTTTTAAAAAATGAAATAAAAATCAACCCTTAAATTCCAATAGTCTGCAGTAAGGGCAAGTATTATAGGAGTGCATGTTCTAACCTAGGGGTCCCCAAACCCTGGGGCCGCAGATTGGTATCAGTCAGAGTGGCCTGTTAGGAACAGGGGCCACACAGGAGGAGGTGAGCAGGGGGCCAGCAAGCGAAGCTTCATCTGTATTTGCAGCTGCTCTCCAGCGCTAGCATCACTGCCTCAGCTCCACCTCAGATCATCAGGCATTAGATACTCATAGGAACACTGGTCCCTGGTACCAAAAAGACTGGGGACCACTGCTCTAACCAGTATCTCCTTTGGTAGAGCAGAGTAATCTGTGAGAAACATCTGAGTCAGTCACTACATTTAACCACTATCAGCCTAGGCCCGCAGTGGAAGGAGACCTACCACAGGAACTACTTCTGAATAATAATATCTAATGGCTCAAGGTGCAGTTGCAGGAGCATGAATGTGAATTCAAAAATTCTTAGCAATAAAAGGCTTTTAAATTTTTTCTCACTTCCTCTTAATTCTCAGCATGCATGCATCAAAATACAAATAATATAAATATAAAAAAATAAGAGAGATTGCTAAATTTATAAGGGGTATAATTAGAATTGTGTTTAATTCACAAATTCTTTTGTTTCATAATGAATTCTCAAGAAAAATGCTAAAATAATTTTAAATTATTATTGATAAGATGGTTGCTGATTTACAGAGGGGGAAATTTTTACTTTCAAAATAAAATGAAGTGTTTAAAATCAAAGTACTTTTAAGTTTGTAAATCTGCGATTTGAATGTGGGTACAGAGGTAAAACAATCAGCTATTGCATTGCCTCTTTAAAATCTTAACTTATTCAGCAAGACGTACTTTGACCAAGAATTTTTCCACTTACTTTCTTCCCCTACTTTTCTAGAGGAACCATCACTTTCCAGAAGAAAACTGCACCAATGGGGAAGCATGAAACAAGTATGGTAAGACAAAGTTAATTATTTGTAGAGGGAGAGGAGGTAAAAGATACCATACATATTAAACAGAATGGGAAGCCAAGGGTCACAGACAGACACAAGGTCTGATTAAATCACTGCTTACAGTTTTGAGTAATGAAAGATGCTTAATGCTACTAAACTTTAAATAACCAAAACTCTCGCTGCCAAGGTAACATTTTTTTCTAAATATTCTTGCAACTAATAAAAATGATTACGTCTTATGGGGTAAGACGAGGTAAGGTGGATGGGGATGGGATTGGGAGTGAGATTCGCCATGTATGTCTTTTTATAGCATTTTGATTTTTGAACTGGGTAAATGTAAAACAAAAGCAAAATGAAGTTAAAAATAAAACATTTCTTGCTCATTCCAATGTCATAATATTCTTGAGCTTCTTTTGACTGAACTAACTTTATTTACTTTCTTTCATTCTGATAATTTTGCAGCATCCTAACAGTCTGGTTCCTTCCAGATCAGCATAAAATTGAGACAGCTAGCTACAAGACTGGACCAGGCTACACAGCAAACCAGGTCTATTTCCCTCGTTCATCCCCCTAAGTGCCTAATCTTCACCCTGAAAAACTCAACTGACTGCATCTTTTTTTAAAAGAAGGCGCTCTCAATGACATTTGCACAAAATAAAGTTCAGTAATACCTATTTTCTAAATGATGGGTGACTTTTCCTCTCTGAAAATAGAGAAACATTAAACTTGCAATGGCTGCTCCTCTTTTTTACTATTTCTCATCTGCTAGAAGCAAAGAAGAGAGAATAAGGAAAGAGATTAGGTTAGGGAAACATGAGGTCATGGAGAACTATGGCGGAGTCATGTCTTAGACAGCAGAACATGCAGTGACCCATGGACTGAAGCTAGGAAAAACTTTAAATATACCTTATTGTTTTCCTTTTGATTTTGAAGGCTAGGAGTATTGTTACAGACAAACATTCCCATCTAAACTCTCTAGCCTACCCATTCTCATTATGCCTTAAAACCTCAATGACACATCTCCAAAAAAAATTCCAGAGCCTGCAAAGGAGACTGGTAAGAAAAGCAAATACAGAGATGGCATCAACTAGAAGTTTCCTTTCCTAAGAGCAGAGTCCACAGATAACTTAGGGGTCACCCAGCTACCTGAAGAAACCTATCACTCAAATGAAATGAGTAGGAATGACCAGGGCAAAATAGTTCTCAGGAGCCTACCTCCAAAAATAAAAGGACCCACTAAATATAGGAAGCCTGATATCTCACAGTAATGTCTTTCCTTTTACTTTCCCCAAAGAAACAGCTCAAGATGAACCAGTCAGTCTGCCCAGCACAGCCCTGAATCCCATATTAAATCACATTCTGACGCATATTCGAGCACAGTGTTACACACCGGCACACAGAATAAGGCATGGCACACAGCACAAGAAAACCTCACAGACATGCTTTTTCGCCTTTTAAGTGGGGGGTGGGGGGGGAACTAGAGGGCAAGAGAAAGCTTACCTTCTAAACGTGAGGAAAAAAAAGAATAAAACAAACAAGAGAACAAAAAAAAGATGCATAAAGAAGTCATAACAGGGAAGTGAAAGTTGTCAAATATGCAAAAGCAAAATTAAGTATAATATCAAAGACTTAAAATGATTTTACCATACAGATTTAAAACAGTCTTAGAATTTATTCAAGAACCTCGTACCTCTATAAACAAATCAATAATTTAGATAAGCAGACTAACTGCTTCTGCACATTTAGAGTCATTTTTTGGGCAACAAGAGAGGGCTGGTGATTTGAGGCCCCAGTTTCGACCTTACCTTAAAGGTGACCTGGAAGGCCTACTGGACACCCAATGGAGGCCACACTATAAAATCCCCCCTTTAGTCGGCTACCAGCCTGCCGGGTGGCCATGGAGACAACATCTGTGTCACACGTGGAGAAGCCAGATACCAGAGAGTATGTTTCCCCCACTGCCTGCACCTTGGGTTCATACAAGGAAAGTATAAACTCAAGTGTCTCTGTTCCCCCAAAACAGTCACTAGGCAGGGACAAGAAGGCTAAGCAGCAACAGCACAAAACCACTGCTGCTGGGCTGTAAAAGAAATCCACCAACCATTCAAGAGTCTGGGAAGAAATTCTAGACTAAATTCTAAAGGGTGAAAGGACCACTCAAACTAAATGACAAATATTTTAATTAAGTATTTTAATTAATCTTTCCTTAGGGAAAACGGAATGATTAAGGCACACACCTAGAAATGCCGAGTCTCCTCTGTAGATTTCTCTGGGTCAAAGATCAGTACAGGAAAAGTTTTCCATAAAATTTAGTTACAGGCATATTATGTCTCTTACTTAGTCTCCTAGCTACAACGGCCCACATAAAAGGCAGGGTTCCCATGCGGGTTGTATACACCACACCAGAATTTCTCCACCAGTCCCATCAATGAGACGACAGCCTGAAGGAAAAGCCACATATCTCAGCCTTCAACCAACATTCACCCCACATTCCTATCTACTATTTTCCCTTGGAAAAAAGGAAAAGTAGCAAGTAACCCATGAAACAAAAGTGAAGAAGAAATTACTTTCACAATATCTGAGTAGTCTTATGCTACACATAGTTACAATATAAAATGTGAGATAATCAAACCCCCAGGAGTGGAAAATTTGGGATTTTGCTTATTATCCTCTAATAACATTTACCTTGCTGGCCCAGGCATCTTCATCCCAAGAAGTAAGTTGTAATACACGAATGATCTCATTAATTTCAGCACTCATCTTTTCTACAGTAAAATTGCGATTTTTCAAAGCTTCTTCTATTCCTTGGTTTTTTGAGTTTTTAGTTGTTACAAAAATCTTCATAGCTGTAAATAAACAAAAGATTTGAAACTAAACTAGGAATTGAATTTTGCTGTATAACAATATTCACACAAGATGTTCCACATCTTGAACATTTTGGACTTCTAAGGTCTTAAAAAATATATGAAAACAAACACTGCAAATCTGCCAGTGAAATTCAAATATCAACAGTCTTCACTGTAAAGAAAACTGAAGGTACAAAACATCACCACAACATGATCAGGGAACTAATTTAACATGCATATACTGATTACCCACAATCACAAAATGTCCATTTATCCTTCTAAATCAGTTAGCATCCCAGCCCTAACACTGGCCCCACCTAACACAGACCTAATGGGACAAGAAGAAAACAGTAAAACTGTAACTGGAGAATCCCGCTGCCCCCAATCCTAATGGAATACCCCAAAGTGCTGAGTTTATCTTCTGGAATTTCTCTCAACATGTAGAAAGGACTTTCTAATCCCCAAAAGTGAAAAATAAATAAATAATATAAAGCACTAGAGAAAGAGAATATATCTCTATAAAATAATTAAAATTGTAAAAACAAAGATTAATCAACATTTTATTGAGTTATGCAGCTTAGAAGGAAATCTTCTTCCCAGCAATCTTTCTGCCACGTCAGATAGCTGGGCTCGAAATCATATTTCCCACAGAGATTACAAGACTTACAAATATTTGTTTTCTAGTTCATATAAGAGCTTTCTAAACTCTTATACTCATATCTCCTTTTTTTTTTTTTTTTTTGCTAATACCAAGCAGGAAGGCAGTAGCTAGGAATCACAGTGACATGTCTCAAAAGATTTTAAAAATAAAGCTGCTTCCTGAGAGTTTAAGAAACTCATGACTTAACTATGATAACTTACATAAACCATAAGGTATCTGGTACATACTAAATACTTAATAAGAGCAGCTCCCTTTTGCTAGTTGAGAGAAAAGCCACCATGTTTGCATTTCTGGGCTCTGCCCCATGAGAATGTGGTTCCAGTTGGCAAAGACCGCCAGCTCTACAATGTAGAGAGCAGTTAAATATTTTTTTTAAAATAATACTGTGTTAACACAACACTGAAAAGGGCTCTGGGTTCAATTCTTTATCACATAGTACTCTATAATATCCATTCTAGCTCCTAACTATTCTTTTATAACACAAGTAAAAGTGTCAAAATCCATACAACCATCTATGGCCATGCCACCCTGAACATGCCCAAGCAGGGTCGGACCTGGTCAGTACTGGAATGGGAGTCCACCCAAGTGCTGTAGGTGTTTAAAAAAAAAAAATTCACACGTACAAAACCAGGGTTTCTAGAGGAGATTCCACCTCCCAGAAAAAGGGCTAATTAGAGCTTCCGGATAACAGAACAAGGCAACAGGAAGGGCAGTTTCAAACAAAGAGCAGAAGGAGAGCATTAGCAAAAATGAATACTGGTTCATAGCCAATCAGCTGCAGCAATCAGGTAATACGCAATTTATCCAGTCTCATTTTTACCCAAGTTGAAGGATATGCAACTAGACAGTGAAAGAAAATGAACATCAGAGTTTAAAATATGTTAACTTTTTTTTTTTCCTGTAAGATAAAGTATTGGTAGGAAATACCTGAAATGAGAACTGGCAGCAACTCTTTCACTGTGTTCATTGAGTTCACCAACATCACTCGGTGCTCCTGGTGAGTCAGTTCCTGCTGCCTCTCGTCGATCATCTTGGCCATCTTAGTCATTCCTGGGGCATAAGAAATAAATTGTGCAGGGTGAGCAGTGAAACAATCCAGAGTGTGGCTTTCTGAGCCTAAATCCATTATGAATTACTATGGAAGTCCAAACTCAGTGCTCACTTAAACACCAGACACTATCAATGAACTCTAGCATTTATGATAATTTCTGAGCACAGTTCTAACTTAATGCAACTTTATTTTTTTCATTAAAAGTAATTTATTAAATGTGAATCCTAAATGTGACATAATTTCCACATATTTGACATAAAGACATTCACAAACATTAAAAAAAAAGGCTGAAATGAATAAAATATTTGTTTACAAATAAAAAAGTATTTGTAAAAACTAATTTCACAAGTAGAGGAAAAATATCTTGCCTGGCTACCATTTTTACAGGTTTCACACCATGTAGTTGGCCACTGTGCCTATGTAAGAATCTCATGTGAGCTTGGCACTGGCTGAAAAAAATCTTAAGATTTAAAATAATGTGTTTTGTTTTCATATTTATGTTTTCTGTACTTTTCAATTTGTCTAAAATAAGCATGTATGACTTATATAATTAGAAATAGAAATATTATAAAAATAATTATAGTGATGACAGCATTTGAAAGCATCTGGTGTTTTGAAATCAGCTTGCTAGCACTTTTTGTTTACTTCAGGTATTATTCAAATATGCTATGTGATTCTCTAAAGCTTTGATTTTTCATACTGTTCGTAGGATTTCTTAAGTAGCTTCACAGACTGTTAGGGGGTACTAAAGGGGAATGGAAAAGGTGGGTGGAAAAGATGTGGTGGCTCCTGCTTCATCCAGAGTAAAGCTCCATTTCTGTCTTTAATATGTTGAGATTCTGCATGAGATTTCATTTGAAAAAACAAAATTTTTTCCAGTGCTATGAGAAAGTTTAAAGAGTACAGCTCTAAAACTTCAGTGATGGCTCAGGAAAATTTTTAACTGCCGTAAGTTTATGGAGTGAGTGCAATGGAACCTCATGAAAATACTGTTAAATAAAAATCATTTCACATAAGACAAAAGAATTTTAAAAAGTGGTATGTGACCTTTAATACTGACAAGTTAAACATATGATGTATCTTGTCATTGGTCTCCTTCATACTTTAAGGACCTTCAAGTTCACGTTATAAGTCTATAACAACAAAAGTTTGTACATGTTACGTATTTTGAATTTTCAATTCTCAAATGACTAAATAATCATTTCAAAATGAGATTTAGGCATAGAAGCTCTTCTCTTCTTCTAGGTCTGATTATATTATGCAGCCTCGGGCTAGGGCATGAATCCATAATAGTAGGCGGGTTAATTAGAAAGCTAAGAGGTCATAAAGAGCTACAGGCCAGCTGGCAAGCAGTGAAGGAATGCCATATAACAAGGAATAGAGAGGTCAGGATTCAGGGTGGCCATAAGCATTACAATCATAGAAAAGTATTTCCTACATTCTCCAAGAACATCTGCAATGTCTAGTTTAATTCATCAGACAGGGCCAGGATTTGTAGAAAGTCAATTTGGCTTTCAGAGACAGTGATATCTTCTCAGTAGAGGCACAGCATCAGTTCCATCAATAAAGTAGAGAAACCTAAAAGTCCAACGCATCATTACCTATCTTCTACAAAAAAGTACAGGGCAATGCCCCTTTACTCTTAATCAAACATGGACAATCTATAAAAATTTTATTATAAAAATTGGATATGACTAACCTGGTCCAAGATTCTTTGTATAAGTGACCAAATCTTCCATAGTTTCTACCACCTCTGCCACTGTAAGATATTCCAAAATTCCTTTGCAAACTCTAATAATTTTACGAACCTGGAAATAATTTTAGAGTATTCGGTCAACTGAGTGAACAATAAGTAGAAAATATTAAGATGTATAGCTATTCAACATTTTCTTCTTTCTGAACAATTATCAATCCTCCATTATTATCTTTAAGATTAGGCTTTTGTCAAAACAAAACAAAACAAAACAAAGCAAAACAGGCTTTTGCCTGGAAGAGGTGTCTGCATGGACCTCAGATTGCCTACCTCAGCCTCATCAAAGGTGAGGAGCAGGTCTGATGTTCCGGAGAGGATGCCCCTTGACCCATCAATTAAATAATCTCGAGCAGGCACTGAGTAAGGGTCAGACTGAAGCATCTGGGCTGCCTGGACAAGCTTGGTGCAAGCATTCTCAACCCTGTGGGGAGGAACATGGAGTTATCTCACTGGCAGAACCAAGCAGAAGAATATCACATGCAACATGCAAAGAATGGACGTAAATTCACATTTTTTCCCCACATGGAAAATAGCCAAGACCAATTTATAAAGGAACCTGTTTTTCGCCTTTATTTACATTTAAGGGTAGCATATTTATTCACTGCACTAAGCCCTTGTCCTTCATGACTTTCTGGCAACAAAAAATGAAGAGGAAACATTTTAGACCTTTCATTTGAGTCGCTGTATCTCTGTTACTCCTCTGTTTCCTTATTCCTCACCCTATATGCATTGCCATTAAAAGATACTACACCAAGAACAGAAATCTCTGACAACAGTTTCAGATTTAGCATCAGAAAATAAAATGCCAAAACATTGTGTTAAGTGAAATTTAATAATCAGATGAAGGAAAGGAGTAGAAAGAAACACAAAAAGTATGAGGTAATGAATAAATTTCTCATTCATCTAGCTAAATGAAATTGTTTGACAAATCCATTGGACTCTTTGAAAACAGCACTAGAAAAGTATGTTATTTATTAAAATGTCACTGGCATTAATAATTGAACCAGTTATTCACAGTTTAATATAAATGGAGTTTAATAACATAGATGACCTAATCAGCCAAAGGTGAAATTTTTTTTTTTTTTGGAGGAGGGAGTTCATTTAAAAGAGGAACCTAAACTGCATACACCAAGTATTCCCCTTGACCCTCTTGTACTACTAAAATGTATTTATTCATTCATTTATTCACTCATTTATCCATACAGAATTGAAAAAGACCTAATAGAGCATCTCCTCTAATCTTATATTCAATAAACCCATTATGTTATCACCTTATAACTTAAAAATATATTAAACAAATCACTTAAAGTTAAAATATTTAGCCAAAATTATACATTCTTATAGAAAATGTCTCATGCAAATAAAAACCCACCTCACAGGGTTGTTTTGAGGATCAAATGAAATAATGTTAAGACTTTACAAATATAAAACAATGTTGCACTGTTAATAAATAGAATTAAACTAGCACATGAACTGCAACTACGGAAAAAGCATTGAGCTAGGGACACTATGGTGTGCATATTAAGATGCAAAAAAAAAACACACACGAATCTCAAGATGCATACTTTACTAAGCTGGGTCACAAACATTAGAGCTATGACGCAGTATGTAATAAATATCAATGAAGAGCGAGATCTCATTGATGTGGCTTTTGATCAACTCAGATGAATGGCTGTTTTCTGTTCCTTTTTAAATGAAAAATCAAAATTTCTATTTAATTTTAAATTATATAACATATATTTATATATATGACATAAACATATACACATACATAAAACTAAATGGGCATAGAGTGAAGAATCTCCTACACTCCATTATCTTCTAGGTATTCAAATTCCATCTACTTGCAACCAAAGTTATGAGTTTTCTGTTTTCTTCAAAAAAAGACACTTTATGCATATAAAAACAAATAGGCTTCTGCCTTTTTTACACAAAAAGTACCATACTATGCATACTCTCTGCATTCTGCTTTTTTCACTTAATTTAACTTGGAGATGTTCTAATAAAAATACATAAAGAGCCTCCTCATTTTCTTAAATAACTACATAACAAGTCCATAATTTATTAACTTGCTGCAATGAATCACCTTGAACACACGTCATTTTTAAATGTGTAGATCTATAGGATACAGTCTAGAAATGGAACTGCTGAATCATAGGTATGAACATTTGTAATTTTGACAAATTCCATACTGCCATCCACTGAAGTTAGTGCACATCCCCAGCACAGTGGGTGAGAGTATGTTTCCTCACAGCCTCAACAGCTCAGTGTGTAATCAAACATAGGTATTTTCACCAATATAACAGACCAAAATTTCTTATCAATAGTTTTTTTTAATTGAGGTGAAATTCACATGATATACATTTAGTCATTTTAAAGGTATAATTCAGTGGCATTTAGTGCATTCACAATGTTGAACAACCACTACCTCTTTCTTGTGTCAAAACTTTTTCATCACCTCAGAAAAACACCCTGTACCCTTAAGTAATCAAAGGAACAAAGATAAGAATAACAACATGCTTCTCATTGGAAACAATGTAAGCCAGAAGACAGAGGAGCAAAGCAGTGAAAGAAAAAAAAAATTCTATCAACCTAAAAATCTATACCCAAAGATAATCTATTTCAAAGTTTAAAGTGAAATAAAGACTTCTTCAGATACCAAAAAAAAAAAAAGAAAGCTGAAAGAATTCAACACTAGCAGATCTGAAATATAAGAAACGTTAAAGGAAGTCCTTCAGGAAAAAGGAAAATATACCAGGGAGAAATTTGGATTTACAGAAAAAAATGAAGAACACAAAATGGATTCTATGTAAATAAATATAAAAATACTTTTTTCCTTATTATTTAAATATGTTTAAAATATAATTGACTGACTGGAGGAAGAACTTTTTTTAAAATGAAGTTTAAAAAAGTAAATTTGATTTTGTAGGGTTAAGTTAGACAATGAGGACTGGCTTTGCCAATGATTATGGAAGATGTTTTCCATAAAATTAATGAGCGAAATTCACATGGAAACATATTTACAACATGTATATAATATACAACATGGCACAAAATATATGATTTGCAACTAAACTTATGATTTTAAAGTGTTTAATTGAAAGCTTTACAATATTCAAGAGAAGTACTTCTAAAGCCCTTTAGGAATAGCCAGTCACTCATCGAGGACCACTAGTTGAAGAGCACTTACCTCTTGCTTCAAGAATTTTTACAGTCATTCCCTCTAACTGAAACACCTCCCTCTCTTTCCCTCTGCTACTTAACTATTTGTTCTCTTAGACTCCACTTTTACGTGCCTCTTCCTTGAAGAAACCATCCCAAATCAATGAGTACCTCTCCTCAGTCTTCTCATGATAAATCGCCCCGTTCAGTTTTCTCTTTCTCCCGCAGGACTGTAAGTTCAGCACAGCCAAGGGCCTTGTCTATCTTGTGCATTAATGTATTCACAGACTCGAATGCCTGACACATAATAAATGCTCAATAAATACTTGAATGAATGAATTTTCAACAACTACAGTTAATCATGAAATCATCTGGCCCACAGAAAACAGTGACTTTAAAAAGTCACAAACTTGATTTTAATTTCCAAGTAAAACGAACCTTTATTAAATTGTAGCGAACATAAGCATCACAGAATGCAACTGCTGCATTACACCTATTTGCGAGGATCCAGTTATTTCATACGTGCTTCAAACTTGAGGGTGGAAATAAATAAATAAATGAAAGTTAGGAACAGTCATCATGGATAAAGGAAACAAACAAAAAAAGATGAAATGGAAAAGCTTTGCAAGAATTAATTCATTCTTCATTAATGGTTGCCTAGTGTGGTAAAATGATAGGACCAAAACAAACACTGCACCATTTTTTTCCCACAGTAAGACATCTGATCTGTACAGTAAAATTTAATGTCATTCACAAAAGCCAAACAAATCCCACCATGACTAACCAATAGTCGGAACCTTGAAGGAGTCTGTCTTATCTATAGAAAATGAGATTTTATTTAAACATTGAAGTTGCCTGGCTTCTTAAAAGTTATCTTCTATTTTTTAACACATCTAAATGTTTTTAAAGCATTTTTAAAAACAAGAGCAGGGATAAGGTCCGTTTCATAAGTATTAAATATCTTGGCTATATACTAATAATATTTAGACACTTTAAATCGATCAACTAGCATAACTTAAGGCTTCTCTCTGCCTTTGAGTCTTCAACCTAAATTAATAGAAAATTCCAATAGTTTAGATCAATAGACCAATGACAGCCTCATGGGACCCAAAATATGTTCACTCATAATCCACTAATATTTTCTACCCAGAATTACCACATGATATGACTTGATACAATTTAAGAGATATAAAGCTTCCAAATTCGGCTCCATGTGACTTCGATTACCACTAATCAAGAAACAAGCTTATGCTAAAATTCTTATTTAAGAAAAATAATGAGAAAACCGATCCAGAGATTACAAAGGTTTATTGCCACAAGTCATTTTTAAACATTCTTCTAGACTGCATCCAGAAGTGAGTTACTAATCTTAAATTCCTTTATTTTAATCCTTTCATATATCTGTTCATCTAACACAGAAGTCCCCAACCCCCAGGCAGCAGACCAGTACCAGTCCATGGCATGTTAGGAACCGTGCCACACAGCAGGAGGTGAGTGGCAGGCCAGCGAGAGAAGCTTCATAGGTACGTGCAGCCGTACCCCAGCACTAGTATTCACCGCCTCAGCTCCACCTCAGATCTGATCAGGCATTAGATTCTCTTTGAGCACCAGTACCCAGTGCCAATAAGGTTGGGGACCGCTGATCTAACCTTTTGAGCACCTACTACATGCTATGTGAGTCCTAGAAATAGAAAGGCCTTTTTTAAAGTCCCTAGCTTTAAGAGGTTACCACCATGGTAGGAGACATACATGTAAACAAATACAAATTAGTATTTATAAATACGTTCAGAACATGCTGAGGGGACATAAAAGTGGTAGTAGTCGTTTTTAGTGAGAGATTAGGAAAGTTGTCAAGGAGCAAGTGAACACAATATTGCTCCTGCCCTCAGAAGCTCAGCACTAATTGTAAAGATGATTCTCTTCACAGCATCTCTTCAGTTATGCCAATGGAAAAATTCTATCCCTGCCCATGCACGCACGCACGTGCGTATTCACACACACACACACACACACACACACACACACACGCACGCACACACACACGCACACAAATCTTTTCTGTGAAAAATAACATGCATTAGTAATGGTCCTGGTTTGATTAAGGAGGGCAGTCTACTATCACAATGTACAGGTAACTCACCCTGAAACCAAACAATCTCAGTCTGCTTCTATAAAAATCAACCATGATATCTCAGCTCACTGATTTAATTGAGAAAAGGAGAGCGAGCTTTGGACAAAGTAATATAAAGGAAACAGTTTCAGGGGCCTCTTTAGACTTATAGACTTAATACTGCTCCAAAATTTAAAACTAAAAAGTTCTCTAAAGCATTCAACAAATTAAACTTTTACCCTGCCCCTCAAAATATGTAAGAGGGGTGGGGGAAGGTATCCTATATCAAATTCACTAATTTAATAAAACCTGACCTTAGACAGTGTAACCTTTTAGTTTATAAATACTGTCACAAAAAAGAAAAAAAGCATTCTGTTTGCTAAAGACTGAAGTGCTATAGAATAGAACACCTGAAAATCTGATTTCATGAAAGTTGGATTTACAGAAAAACCCTGGAGCACACCCAAAGCAGCAGGTGTTTACATCTTGGGACCTGTCCTTTCAAGAGAGTTAGTTGGTCAACCACAAGCATATCTGATCAAAACACAGACAACACTTGGGAAATGGGAAGGAAACAAGTGGAAAGAGGAAAGAACACAATCAGCTGGACGATAAGGTCTTTCCCACTGTGGCCACGGAACCCAGCACCTCCATTTCCAACCAGGCTGGCCCTGGTATAATTAGTTGGCAGGCAAAATTGACTTGCAGGGCTATTTCCTGCTCTCTTTGTAACCCTTGCTGAGACTTTCCTTCCCTTCCTATCTGGGTGGGACTCTCTCAGAGATTAAGAAAGGCCCAGATCACTTCCACATTTGAGTAGCCCACCATATTTAAAAATGAAGAAATATCAAAACAGGGTCATAAACATGGTGGTAAACTTATATGTTTACATTTAATCATTTTAATTGCATAATAGACATCTTAAGACTCCTTCTTTTTCTCTATAATTACATATATGGTATGATTTGAAGATAATATAAAAGCCCAGGACTGAGTGAGAAGCCAGAAGGGGCAGGTCCTCAAACTCTCTTTGTTTTCCCAAATTTAGAGCCTACCCTTAGCCAAAGGTCTGATAAGTGAAAATGACTGCTGAGGCCTCAAAACTTCTCCTTTCACGAAGAATTTAAATATTTAAATTGTTACCCTGAGAAATGAGCTTCAGCGAAATTTCAGGCATTAACAACTGATAGTTCAGCCTTTCTTGTTTCCTTCAAATAGAAAACAATATAATCAATTCATGCCATCCCCAGATCTTCTTATATATATGATTTCAAAATAATAATAATGATATGTGAGAAGATTTCAAAAGACTAGGAAGATGTGTGAAAATAAAGATTTTTTTACTTTACTTTAAAATAGCAAAAGTAGATTCATTCTGTGGCATTCCAGTACTAGTCAATATGCTTTGCTCCCAGCATTGCCATTTTGAGAAAGGTCAAGGCTCCTCAGCCATTAGTCATCTAGAAACCTGAGTGAAGGCCACAAGCAGTTACAGTTTTAGTAGGGAATAAGGAACACAGAGTACAATGTCCTGCTTTAATCTAGTCAAGTAGCAAGTGCAGAGCACCGATTCTGTGTGTTTACTGTGGTAACACTAAAACATGCTGTTCCAATCCCATGCTCTTAGATTTATAGATCCTACAGGACTCATCCACAAAATTTCTTACCCTGTCCTAACTCAGTGATAGTATAGGACACTGCATGTCATACCCAAAACTAAAATTAAAAACCAGAATGAATTATTCAAAACGCTTTCAGATCAAAGCCAAATTCTTTTTGTTAGGTTATGCACATTAAGATAACAAAGCTAAAACACACACACAAACAACACAGGCTCACTAAATTCTTTTATTTCAGATGAGATTAGGAGGGTATGCAGCCAGTTTTGACTTTACCTTCAAACAAAATAAAATTCTGCCAGAGCTAAGAGAAAACTAAAGGGGGAGTAGTATGTGGGGGAATGAGAGAGTTAAAAGTGCCACTGCTGCCCAAGCTATATGCTCCACAAGTCTTGGTAAGCAACTTATTTGAAAGCTACAGTATGAGTCACAACCTTTGAATCCTTTAGAGCCTGACTGACTAGTCCTAATCTTTCTCTCCATTTCCTTCACCCCCTATTCAAATCCGGCATCTGTGAAGGGAGAGGAGATTCTGAGCCTGCAAGGTTCAGCCAAGAACTCTGGTACCTACATGTCCATCAGTTTCTATATTCCTTCCTCCATCTCATGCCAGGGCTACAGCAGAAATAGATGAATGTATAAGCAAATGTATCTTATAGATGCTAGTAGTTTTCAAATGTATGTTGACACTGTTGTGCTTAACGAAATAAAAATGTATTTTAAAACATTACAAATTCATTATATCTTTTGTTCTTATACATTCCTAATCAACTAATAATAAAGAGTTCACTATTATTATGTGAAGGTCCTTATACTGAAAAAAGTTGACAATCACTGTTCTACCACTGAATGCAATGAATGAGTTCAAGGTGTGAATATCTAAACACAAAATGAAGTGGAACAGACACATAAGAGAATATTTTTCCTTATGAAGAAAACTGCCAAAAACGAGGATATGGTTAAAAAATATCTGGAAATACAAGTAGGCTAACATCAATCAACAGTCATTCTAAAAAAGAATAACAAACAACAAAATAATTAATAACATTTAGGACCCAGGAAAATCATAAATTTGTAACCACTTAATACTATTGCTTTGAAATATGTCTAAAACCAACAGTTACAAGAAAAATTGACAAATCTATAATTATTAGATATTTCAACATACCTCAATCATAAACTCATTGTTCCACTAGATAAAATATAAGGCTATAAAAAAGTTTAATCAGTAATATTTGCAAGTTGACCTAATTAATATAAAAAGAACCCTATACCCCAAAGCAAAGGAGAATATACTTTCTTTTCAAGCACACATAGTACACTTACTAAAACTGACCACTTAATTATGTCACAAAAGAATTTCCAAGAATTGATATACTAATCATGCCTTTTGAGCACTATGTAATTAAATTAGAAATATAACAATAAAAACATAGTAAAAATAATTTTGTAATCTTTAAAAAGTACTTTTAAATAGCACATTTGGTTGAAGAGGAATTCACAACCAAAATTACAAAATATTTAGGCAATCATAGCTGTTTCCAAACTTGTAGCAGGACTTAGAGCAAAACTAAGAGTCTAAAATATATTTATTTAAAAACAAGAAAGACTAAATGTAAAGATTGAAATATTAAAAATGAGGAATTCAGTTATAAATTTAAGAAAGTAAATACTAAATATGAGAAGAATTTGATGAAGTAGAGTCATTCTTTAGCATTGCAGTACTAGTCAATATGCTTTGCTCCTGGCATTGCCACTGTGAGAAAAGTCAAGGGGGAAAGAAATAATACAACATAAATCTCTAAAAAGTGATAAGAAAAGAAAAAAGGCAGACATAAGTAATATCAAACAAAAAAGGATAAATAAAATGGATAACTCCTAGGAAAGTATCAGATTATCAAAAGTGACTCAAAATTCATTTAAAACCTTTATTAGATAATAAAAGGAACTGAATGAGTAATCAAGTTTCTTCTTCCAAAAGACACCAGACCGAGAGTTTTAGATACAAGTTTTGTCAAACTTTCAAAAACAGATAACATTTATTTCATGTAAACTGTTTCAAAGACTAGAAAAATATCTTTTTTTATGAGGCCACAATAACCTTGACACCAAAATTGGCTAAGAACAGAACAAAAAAAAAATTATATATCAAGATCCTTCATGAACAAAGAAGCAAAATCCTTTAAAATATCAGCAAATTGAATTTAGCACTGTATTTTATTTTTTTAAATCACAGCCAAGTAGAGTTTATCCTAGAAATGAAAAGATCAAAAAATCTATATTCATGTAGTATACCAGAGACCACCTTACAGAGTAAAAGATAAAAATTGCATGATCATCTTGAGATACAGAAAGAAAAGTAAATAAAAGCAACAATCGTAATTTAAAAATACAAAAATTCTTCCCATAGGAGATAATAAATTAGTGGAAAATTCTCTATGAGAAAAGCTTATAAAGTAACTGAGTTAATTTGAAGAAAACAATTGAGGAAAGATTACAAAGCTAAGGAAGAAAGCTAATAATCAAAAAATGTCTTTTTTTGTTTTTTTCAGGTACTTTCACATATATTATCTCACTTGTTTAAGTCTCCCAATAACTATTACGTTACAAGAAGAAATTCTTATAATGAAAGGTGAGAAAGTCTTAGCAACTGGAATGAACACCACCCAGGGAGTCACACAGTTCAGGGTTTGAATCCTACCTCTGCCATTGATTACTGGGTAACATTTAATAAGTTACTGAGCTTCTCTTAGTCTTAGCTTCCTCATATCCAAGATGAGGTGGATAAAATAGTGCAATGTAAAAATCCCTGCTCATAAAGGTATTAAAGAAATTGAGCTGCTTTAATAAGTTTTTGTTGTTGTTGTTGTTAATTTGTTTCTACTAAGGAAAGAACAATTAAGACTTAAGTAAATGGGGGAAATTTTTAACCTTGAAAACTTTTTAATTTGGGACTGGACCTTTATGAGAAGAGTCAAAGTAATAATTAAGGAAATGCTTATGGTCTAATTATTTTAGTGTCTCTTCATTTTTGCAGGGTAGGGTTAGGGCAGCAAAATGACCCTAATTCTCCTATAAAATAAAGCAGTTGGATCAAATAATCTCTATAATCCTTTTTAACTTTAAAAATGTATGATTTTAACTTCTTTACAGCTTAAGAGTTACAAGACACTGAACTACATCACAAAGTAAATTGTAATATTCCTTCTTTGAGAATACTTAGGAAAACTGTAAACTGCTATCCTCTAAGAGTGATATAAAGATAGTACTGTCTAGAGAGACAGGGCTGGACTATATGATTTTTTTGCAAGTTCAAACTATGGAAAAAACATCAACTTAAAAGCCAGGAGACCACCAACAGGAAACATGTCCTGCTAGCTGAGCAACTTTGGGTAAGTTAAAGTTTGTCAAACCTCAGTTTTCTTACCTGTAAAATACAATATATTAATACCTGTATGTTTGTGTTCCCAGAATTACATGCAAAAATGGAACTATATAAGAACCTGGCCCAATAATATGTACTCAATAAATGTGAATTCCCTTGGTCCCTTGAGTTCCTTTCAATCCTGTGATTTTGATTACATTGTAGACGATGGAAACCAAAGTATTGCATGTTTAAAGTTTTAAAGGGGTATAATAAAGTAAACTAAAAATTAAAGTCCTGCCAAGCTTTGTAGAAATTTTCTGCAAGTTAATAAAAAGACTCAGAGTCATCATTGAAAAGACTCAAAACTTAATCATATTTGTTTGAGAAAGTCTGAAAAACAGTCCTACCCAACTATGTTTAAAGTGGCAAGTTCAAAGGTGAACTATTTAAACTTTGAGTGCTTACTCTAGGTCACAAATGCAGCAAGTCAGCTGCCAGATGTGAATGATTCTCTCACAGAAATTTAGTTATCTAAGTTAAGAGACAAAAATCTATTAAAATTGCAATGGAAATGATCACAAAAAACTCATTAACAAATCAAAAAATCAGAATCACACATTAGTCTCAGACAAGGAAAGTGCATTGAGTGGTATAAACAAAGAATTATTTCAAAAAGAAAAAAAGAAAAAAAAAAGGTATTCTGGGCACTTTCACAGAGAAGAATGTCTAAAAATATAAATTTCATCACAAATTATTTTGAGTATTCAAGATCATAAGAAAAGAAAAAGCTAAATATAAGAGCTAGTGATCTAAAAATATGATACTACTACTTTAGGTCAAAAGAGATCTAAATTAAATTAAGCATGTTTGAATCCTTTTTAAACTTATTTTTTGTACATGAATATCATTCAAGATGAAAATCATACAAATATATACTGTAACTATGCTTAGCTAATAAAGTTTAAGGGTTAAAACAAGGCAGTTTCCTAGGAAATATGATTAATAGCAATTATGTAGATTGCCAATAGTACATACACCCTTGCACACAGTATTTTAGGAACATTCTTTTATTTGATAGGCCTAGACATTACAATATGTTTCAAAAATAGTCCAAGCAGTGAATCAATCCAAGTTTCATGATTTCAAGCAGACTGTTCATAGCAGCACTGAGACAAAGCAACAACACTTACAGTTATAAATGAAACTGTCATTTGCCTGCCAGCAGAGAAAGCACATTATGCCCTTTTTGAGTTCATATCATAAGACTACCTCACCAGTGACACCTTCTGATATGTTCACATATTGAACACCCTTGGATAACATCCAATAATTACCTTCTATTTATTCATTTCTATTCCACTGCATAAGAATGAAATTGCATTACATACTGCAAAAGGAATTTCTCCAAGGCAAATAGTTTGCCATAAACATTTTTACCTCTGAGAAATCAATCTGACACAAATCCACACTGACAGAAATTAATCTGCTCATTTTGACATATGGCTTGTTTTCCTTCACTAGCACCTGTTTCATCCTGTTATTTGCTTATGAATCTTCTTGAAAAACCACTCTCACCTTGTCATTCAACTGCTCAAGAAATGCAAAGCTTCTCTCATGCCCAATGCCCAATTCCTCTACCTGGCTTTCAAGAGCACTTATTACCTGGCCCAAGCTACCTATCTTAGTTCTTGCCACTCCCCAACATAGCTGTTCCTCTCTTCACAGGCCCCCATGACTTGCTCATGCCATTCATTCCAACCAAAGTAATTTCCTGTCTCCCCATACCTTTCCTCACCCAAAGCTTTTTCCTTTTTTTCAGCATCAATCATCCCAAGTCCCACTTCCTACATGAAGCCTCTTTCTACTTTTCCTACCTAGGATGACAGCACCCTTTCCCTAAATTCCTATTATAAAGTTAGTCTGTATTACAGCTTTTTAATTTGAAACTTCTTAAGGGATTTTTTAAAAAATCTCTCTACAGCAGCAGTTTTTCACCTTTGTTCCTCCACTATACACAGAAGAATAAAAGTCACATATATGACATATTCCCACAGGTGTATCTGGGATTATGCACAATTTCTAGCCACAACAGCTATAATTCCACTAATTTTTCTCCCTCTAAAGAAAGCATAATAAAAAGCCAATAAATATATCACATTTCAGTAAAAGTTAAAAGAAAAAAAAGTATCTAGAGACTGGGAATGAGAGGGATGTTATTGTAAATGTGACCTAGAAAATGCTCAATTTATTTTTTAGAAAAGTAAAATAAAGCATTTACAAACTTTGGCACTTCATTACTATTAAAAAATAACTTAAAATACAGTTACCAGTGATCATTCATAATATACTGCTTAGAATTGCTATTCTACGTAGCACTTAGCATGCTAAACACATAGATAGAAAGCAATTAATCAATCAAATGCAAATAAATATTATTGCTACTGCCTGATGATGATCAATGATAATGCTGCAAAATGCAAACATGGAGTATAGTAGCTGAATCCTCTGCTGATAAGCTCTAAAGAAACAAATGACTTCTTATAGGATGAGAATATTTTAATAGTATAGCACTCCTGTAGTCTATGAAGATTGACGCAGTTTCTGTGGTAATAATCATGCAATCCTACAACCTCTTGTGCAATGGTGTGGCTATAAATGCAATCTTGGGTAAAATTAGTAAACTGAAAACTCTGATCTACCAGTGCAGTCAGAGATCAGATAACTTTTGCTCCCTAAAGAAAAAGCCTTCCTGTGACATGCAAATCTTGTTCTATATTAAAATGGCTCTCACTTTTACAATAAGAAATTGTCCAAGCATTGGAAGTTCCTTATCAACAATTACAACTCAATTATATAATCTTTAACTGATATTAAACCATTATCCAACATTACAACATGCCCTTAATTGCCAGTCATACAAATAGACTATTTGATTTTTGAGAACCCCCCCCCCGAAATGCTGAAAATGTCAAAAATTCTGAAAATGTCAGAACCTTCCCTAAAAAGTATCCAAATTATATGTCAGACTTCTTAGGTATGAATCTATTTGCAGATCACAAGGCTTCTGTTTTCTGTAGCCCTGACATTCCAACATTCTAGGAGTTGGGATTAATCTAAGAATAAAAATTTAAAACTTATTTTATTCTTTAGTGTTGCCAAAGTATACACTATTTAAAAATCCTTGTAAAAGTGGATGACAGAGGAAGCTTCAGTCTATCTTGCCCTGGAAACTGCCAAACATCAACCAAACAGACCAAAAGAATGTCCTACTCAACAGTTCCAAGGATGTCATTAATTGCTTCCATCTGTTTCCCCTCTGTCTCCTCCCCCTCCCAGTCAAGGCATCTATTAAAGTTATTTTCTCCTCCATTTTGCATTCTAAAGAAAAGCAAAAAAAGCATTAGAGCCATCATGTTTTAAAATGCAGAATATTTTATGCCCCCAGATATGTTTGACAATGGCAGTCATAATGATTTTGTACTCAAGGCTATTTTCAGGTAACATTTCAGAGTATAGCAATTCAGAGTATATTATGCAAATTATGTAAAATAATTTAGCATAACAATATTTTTCCCTGATTCCCCAAGGAAACTAGGGTTTTCCTCATGGTATGATAATGGTTAAAACCTCAGAATGGTTTCATCCATCAATGATCCTTACCAAAATCAGTGGTTTTGTTAAAAGTTGCACATTGACGACTTTCTAATTCTGTCATTTATTTCACATTTAGTGGTTAGAATTACCCTCATCAACTAGGGCTATTAGGCTATAGTGAAATATAGTCTGTACAGAAAAGGCAGGGTAGTTACACAAATTTTTTTCTTGTGACGAGAAATTTTAAGATCTATTCCCTTAGCAACTTTCAAATATAGAATATAGTATTGTTAACAACAGTCACCATGCTGAGCATTACATCCCCAAGACTTATTCATCTTATAACTCGAAGTCTGTACCTTTTAATTACCTTCACTCACTTCATCTACACCTCCCCCGCAACCCACTCCATATCTCTGGCAACTACCAATCTGTTCTCTGTATATACGAGTTTGGGATTTTTTCTTTTAGATTCCAATATAAGTGAGATCATATGGCATTTGTCTTTCTCTTACTTATTTCACTTAGCATAATGCCCTCAAGGTCTATCCATGTTGTTGCAAATGACAGGATTTCCTTTATTTTTATGGCTGAATAATACTCCATTTTTTTTTATATAACATTTTCTTTATCCATTCATTCATTGATGAACCACTTAGGTTGTGTACATGTCTTGGCTTTTATTTTTTAAAAAAAATGAACATGGAAATGCAGTTATCTTTTTGAGACAATGATTTCATTTCTTTTGAATAAATACCCAAAAGTAGAATTGCTGGATCATATGGTAGTTCTATTTTAAATTTTTTGATGAACCTTTAGAAAAGCAAGATAAATGCTTAATTCTTTTATTTAAATTACCAGAATAAGGCGTTGGTGTCTTAGTTACCACCAAGGGTGATAAATTAAGTTTTGTTTTGTTTTAAAGTTACCTACTTTTTGAAAAGACGTTATCACAACTAGGTCACACTTCTTAAATTTTTTAATTCCCCAAGGAAGCCTATGAGAGCACATAGCATATTTTAAGAGTATATCCCTGGGAATGAGCAGAGTAAGTGTACTAAAGAAATTCACTTGCCATTCAAATGATATTCATAGATCTGAATGTCAAAGTTAAAAGAACTTTCTGTAGGGTCATGTAGTCTAACTACCCACCTGATATTAAAACCTCCTGTATGTTATCTCACTACACTCTGTACCTTCCAGTAGATGAGGGCAAACAGGTACAAGCTGGAGCTGTGTTTTTCATGTAAGGTAAACGCAAGTTTAATTCAACTGTTTGCTGACATAGGATTCTTCTTAATGTTGCCATGCTGATGAAATGGCATAGAAACAAACTAGGCTCGTATTGGTTAGAACTGTAAGACACCCTGGAAGTCACGAAGTTCAATGAAAGCAAGTCGAAAAAGATATTCCCACAAAACAGGCTCTACAAAAAACAGATGCTTCCAATACCTTACTTCCTGACACATGAACATTTTGCAGAACTAACAGAAAAATAGTTCTATAGAAACACCCACTCAAGTAAGTTAGAGAAATAAGAAGACATCAATATGGGTGAAATTTTGCATCTGTTAAATGAAAATAATAGAACATAAGGAGGATAAAAATAAAGGAACAGTTCTCACTTTATTTAAAATTGTGATATATAACATACATACAGAAAATTGCACAAAACATATTTATAATATAAAATATAACAAATAATTATAAAACCACTCATGTAACTCAACACTGTAAGTCAAGAAATAAAACATTATTACCAGTTTAGAAGCCCCTGTGTGCTTCTTCTCCCTGTGTACACCCCTCTTCCTTCTTCCCAGAGGTATTACTACCCTGACTTTCATGATGATTATTTCCTTACCCAGCTTTATCATTTTACCAAATAAATAGACATTCCCAACAACGCAGTTCATTTCTACAATGTTTTTGAACTTTGAATAAATGGAACCTAACTACCTATCAATCATTCATCACCCTCAATTTTTTTGAGATTTAGTCATTCTTTTTTTCTAATTGAAGTGAAATTCATTTAACCAATTTAAAGTGAAAAATTCTCATTCCTTTATTACTTTATTAATATTCCAATTTATGACCACACCATAACTGTTTTTATCTATTCTACTGTAGATAGACCAGTGGGGTCAACGTGAACAATAGCAATATCAATATTTTTTTATATGGATCCAGTATACATGGAATTAAGTTTCTCTACAGAACATACCTGAGAGTGAAATTGCCTTTCTACTTTATTAATGCCAAACTCCTCTTCAAAGAGGCTACACCAAGTTACATTCCCAGCAGCAGTGTATGAGAGTTCCAATTGCTCCATATCCTCACCAACAGCTGATATTATCAGACTTCATAATTTAAGGGCTTATAACAGAACAATTTGCATTTTTCTGATCACTGATGATATAGGGTACCTTTTCATAGGTTTATTGGCCATTTGGATTTCCTCTTTTGAAGTGTTTATTAAAATCTTTTGCCCCCTTTTTGTAATTGAATACTTATCTCATTCTATTGACCTGTAGAGGTTCTACTTTTTTTTTAATTGAATTATGCATCAGACTTTATTTTTATTTAGGACTTGACTGCCATATAGAACAAAGCTATTAATAAACACAATATAATCAAGAACCTGAGTTTTAACTAATCAAAAGTTAATATCTCTACTTATATACAGGATAGGACAAAATGCCTGAAAATTATTTGTAGGAAAATTAGGTGATAAGTAAATTTAATTTAAAATTAAAATGCAATTGTTTTTTATAGCTTTTATCTACTGTTATTATCTTATTACCAAGCAAAGGTGTTTAATATGTAATTCAGATTCATGCATGCTAAGATCAGAATATTTCACAATTCTTTTCATTCTGGAAAACAAAACTCAGAAGTCATGGTTTTATTAAAAATAATTATGTGTAAAATGCCTGTCACAAGTGAATAAAATCAACAGTAGGAAATATAAATGTTCGAAGACAAAAAATTGAAATTTCAATTGTAAACACAGCCTTACATTTAAAAAAAAAAATGCTCTCAGAATCAGTTATATTTCTTTCCTAAGAAGAGAATTATTCTGCTTAGCAACTGAAAAATATTATAATTACTCACTTAATAAATGCTGGTGGCATATCTCTCTTCAAAATCTGATCCTCAGTGGTTTGAACAGTCTCTTTTCCAACCTACAGGGGAGAAAGATTCACAATTCAAATAAAACTATTACTTAAAACTATTACTTTGACATATTTAAAACATACATTTTATAGGAGCCCTATCATTGAAGTTTCTGGATTCAAATAAAATTTCTGGATATTTTGAAATTACTAAGATTGCTCCCATTTATGCTTCCACAATATACTTGGATAACAATTTGGAGTACAAACACAATGTATTAACCCTTTTCCAGAGTAACTAATATGAAGACTTCATTGAATACAGTGAGCAAAAAAAAAAATTCATCATTCAGAATATATATGTGTGATATATATACGTTTAATTAACAAACTGCCACATCAAGTAGGGTACACTAAAATGTCTATACATAAAAAAATTGATGTTACTGAACTGGGAAAGACATGTGAAGCAATTATAACTCTGAAACTAAAACCAAACACATGAAAATACACAACTGCACTAGTAATCAACAAAATTTTCCCTAGTTGTAGAATAACCTAAAAAGAAAAAAACATATAATGCTAAATGCTGCAACAAAATAGTTTATATCCTGCTGGTGGCAATATAAACTATTCTCTTTAGAAAATCATTTGTTAGTGCATGTTGAGACATAAAAAATGTCATATCTTCCTAGATATTCCACTTATGAGAATACACACTATAAGCAATAATACCAAATGTGGTAATAATAATATTTACAAAAGTATTCACTATCATGTTAGTTATGAAAGCTAAGACTTTTTAAAATAACATATCTAACAATGAGGAACAATTAAGTAAATTAAGATATCTCTTTAGATTTAGTACAACGGGGCCATTAAAACAATGGTTATAAAGACTCGGCATTATGGGAAATTTTCTGACATATTTCATTTAAAAGGAAGAATAAAAATAATTTTAAAATATATTTATATATTAAAAGTTAAATGAGATTATGTGTATGTGCACGTGTATTTATTATACCACAAATGATACACATACACACTTTCTTCAAAATTATTCCTATGTACGGCTTGAAGGTCAATTTTTCTTTCACTCTATTACATGTTATAAAGCATTCTAGAAAAAGTAAACTTTAATATAGTGAATGATGAAATTCATAATTTTATCAATATAAAGCTATCTAAGAGTGTTAAATCATAAATATAAGCCACATTTGATGCAGAAATATGTGAAATTTTCTAAATCCTACTATTTAACCATTTAACTTTTAATCAAGTTTAAAGAAGAAAAAGTCTCTAAATGCACAGTAAAGCAGCTAAAGAAAATAACACAATAAACTATTCTCAGGGAATACAAGTCATGCATAAGTTAATGAGTACAAGTTTTTTTCTCTCAAGTTAATAGCTCAGAAAAAGAGCAACACACATATACCACTGTGTAATAGCCAGTGCTTTTGTAGACAACAGACTGTCTGTATCATAATAAAAGGCTTTTAAATCAGCAGCTGGTTCTGTAGAGTTTCTCAGATCAAAACATGACAGAATATTTCCAGATGTATTGTTCACTA
The DNA here is from genome assembly GCA_004027375.1 of Macroglossus sobrinus. Taxonomy (NCBI): domain Eukaryota; kingdom Metazoa; phylum Chordata; class Mammalia; order Chiroptera; family Pteropodidae; genus Macroglossus; species Macroglossus sobrinus. The sequence goes on from PVKZ01003250.1 coordinate 118,974, forward strand.
TATTTTCCAACTAAAATCAACCACTCAAAAAGCTGCTGGCCATGATTTCATGAAGTAAAAAGCAATGTTCAGCAACGAAATCACTAGCTCATATTAAGTATAAAGGGCCTAAAAGGATATTCACATCTAGATACACAGAGAGTCCTTTTACCTACATGTGCGTGCGTGCGTACACACACACACACGAATAAATATACATAGTCAAGGAACCATAAAGAGGCCAGTGTGGCTGAAGCTCAGTGAGGAGGAAGGTATGGTGATGACACTGGGTAAGAAAGCAAAGGCCAAACACGAAGAGCCTTTTAGGCCAAGTTAAGGTGTTTGGAATATTTTCTAAGTACAATAGGAAGCATTACTAAACAAGAGATTGATATCATCTGACTTGGTCATTTTGCCTGTGACAAGTGATCTTAGAAGGCAATGGAAAGCAGGGTGACCAGCTGGAAGCTACTGCAGTCATCCAGAGGAAAGGTGACAGTGATTTAAAGTAAGACCTGAAAGTGGAATGGAGAATTTGTTTTTTTGGAGGAAGAACAGGACTTGCTCTTCGGCTAGGTAGGATAGGGCCTGGGGAGTAGACGGGGGATGGGAGGGAAAGAAAAATAAAAAATAACTCGCAGGTCAATTAAATAAAATGTCTGCAAAGACAGCAATGCTAAACGGCCAACATATGGCAAAGATTTTTCATGAAAAAACAAAACAACCATGAGTACACCCGGAAAAACTGTTAAAATAATTTTGCAAATAGCAAATACTCTAACCTCAGTGGAGGTAATAATCACTAAAGAATGAATTTTATTGAATTACTTCGTCTCTTTTGTAAAGGTAGAGGTAGGTAGATAAAACATACTCAAAGGCTACCTATTTAAAAGCTATTTTTAAATATTTAAGTGATAGGCACTAACTCTGATTTGTGACAGTATTCACAAATGCTTCAATCTTCAATACACTCAGTATAGAATTAAGTCAAGTACAATAAATGGTACCATTTTTAAAGCACAACACATAAAACATGATTACGTAGAATAAATGCCATTTTTTCTTGCGGAGTTGATATTTGACAATGCTGTCCAATAGAACTTTGTTATGATGGAAATGTTCTATTTAAACTGTGTTACCAAATACAGTAGCCATTAGCTACACGTGGCTATTGAGAACTTTAAATGTTGGTAGTTCAACTGAGGAACTCAACTACTTTTATTTAATTTTAATTAATTTAAAATTGTTTAATTAAAATCATTTTTTACAGTGTTTTAGGTTAACAGCAAAATTGAGGGAAGATACGCATATTTCCAAAACACTTCCTGCCCCCATACATCAAGAACCTACCCCATTATCAACATCTCCCACCAGAGTGGTACATTTGTTACAATTGATGAACCTACCACTAACACATCATAATCACCCAAAGTTCATCGTTTACATTACTATGATGGGTTCACTCTTGGTGCTGTATATTCTATGGGTTTGACAAACGATGGCATGTACATACAGAAGATTGCCCTAAAAATCTTGTGCTCTGCCTAGTCATCCCTCTCTGTCCCCAAACCCCTGATAACCACTCATCTTTACATCGTCTCCATAGTTTTGCTTTGTCCAAATTGTGGTATAGTTAAAAAAAATACAGTATGTAGCCTTTTCAGATGGACTTCTCTCAAATAATTTTAATTTAAATTGCTACATGTGGTTAGTGGCTACCATATTGGACAGCTCAGGTCTATGGGACTTTAACTATCTCTTCAAACTGGTCTTGCTGCCTCAAGACACTTCCTTCTTCTAATCCGCTCTTCACCCAGCTGCTAGATTCATTTTCATTTTTGCCTTTGCAACATGGTTTCTTCATAAAAGAAAGAAGCTGAGCCTTGAAAGGCAGGAGTTGCCAGGTGGAAAAGAGGGATCAGACAGCCCAAAGAGAAAGAAGAGCACATGATTGACTTGACAAGAAAGAAAGGCTGGTGTGGCTTCAGCAGAGGAAATGAGGGTAAAAAGGAAAGCTTGAGTCAGCCTAGGAAGGGCTATATTATGCCAAATGAAGGCAGAGAAAATTACATAACTTAAACTGCCCATTTATTCAAAGGCTGACACCTACCGTTCCAGATTTTTCCAAGTCAGTATTCTATCACTGAAGTATCAAGTCAAGAGCTTCCAACGAAGCCAGTTTCTAAAGACAGCAGGACCAGAAAATCTTCTATTATGAACATGTGGCCAAGCATATATAGGAGTTCCAAAGACAATCTTCATGTTTTTAAGCCATCAACCAGGAGATCACAGGAAATGTACTTTCTTCCTCCCTCCCCAAACCATCAGAACAGTTTCTATAGCATCCACCTTTTCCAAATAAAAAGAGTAGAACAATTAAGAAAGGGATTCATTTACAAAATGTTCTTTGTTAACTAGCAGCAATCTTCATGGCTTGTGGAAAAACATTATTCTTGGAGGTCTTAGTATGGAGAAGCATATGATTCCTAAAAAATTACAACTCTGAAAACAAGCAGGTTGGTAATAGTCTTGACAGATGGTTCTCGAACCTGTTCTACACCAGATCATCAAAACGCTTGGCTGCTTAAGCCAAATGTTTTTGCTACATACATGTTAAGAGCCCACACATGAGAATTTCATGACTTGGTTTCTAGTTCCAGCCTAGCTAATAAATGGCCACGTGACCTTAAATTATTTATTACTCAAATATTTCTTCTATACTATGTGATCTCTTTAGGTGTCTCCTCACTTGTCTACTGTGGGCTGACCAAACTCCATTTTAAAGGAAATTCACTTTTACCTTAAGTCCTCATTTCCTCCCTCAAATTCTTTTTTGGAAATAAAACATATATAAAATAATTAATAAACATAAATTTTAAAACATCTTAATTCCTGTATATTTTACATTGTATGACTGAGATGAAACTAGATGCCTGATTTTTTTAACCTTAAAATAAATCTTATTCCTTCTGATAAAAAGGCCTATGTTATATGAAAGGGTTAAAACACACATAAGGGTTAAAACACACATACACACAGTGGAGGTGGGGGGTGAGCAGGGGGCTGGGGGGTGAAGAATGACATATACGTCTTAGTTATAGTCTAAGCTCTGAGCAGGTTTTCCAGGTCAGCATTTAAGAACAACCCTTTCAAAGAAATCTAACTTTATAGCAGATACGTTTTACTTTCTTCCAAAGTTTATTCCATTGCTGAAACTCAGATTTGTTGCTTCTATTCACTGCTACCATTTATTCTCTTTTATTTTCTTCTTCAGAGAATTACCTCTCACTCTTGAGCTCAATTCCATTCAACTCAATAAAGTGGCAACAAGTGCCAACTATGTGTCCACTAGGTGGTGGGAAGAGAATGAGACAAGAAATAAAGCATCCTTAGACATAAACTGAAATAATGGCTGTGAATGAGTAAGAGGCCTGGGGGCATTTCTAGGGGCTTGGCAGGAAGCCTTGTTTTGAAGAGCTCTTACTTTGTTCAGCACTTAATCTAAATAGCTTTTGTTCAATTTGTGACTTTAGTTCAAAATTCTATGCAGAGGCCTTTTGTCTTCCACTGTTGTTATTATCACTTCTTTTAGCACAATCTACTCGATTTGGTTCAAGTCACTATCTGGACTAAAAAATATGTTAATATAGATGTCTCCTTTAACAAGACTAAGAAAACAGGAAAATGAAACAGCAGGGAGGACTTGTGTTACCGATTTGTACAGTGTTAAGTGATAACTATAGAGCAGTATATTCAAAGGGTGGCAGGGAGATGGTAATCAACAGTTCTTAATGTATTTGGACAAAAAGATACAAATAATGAAAATGCAAGACTAACTTAGTTAAAATTATAGTGGGCCAAGCTACAGGGCAAACTGACTGTGACCAATTGATTGTGACCAGACAAGGGAATGAGCATCCATCTGCCTGTACTTAGTCTGGCTCAAATCAATGTTTCTTATGGCATAATTATACTGAACAGCCATTCTGATATATACTGTGTCCATACAAGGGTAACAATGTATGTGACCTACCATCAGCAATGCCTTTGTTTTCCTGCAGTGGTGATGGACTTGTAATCCATCCACCCCCTCACTGGTACCTTTCATATCTTTCACAGATGATATGCCAGAGTCAGGTGTTTAAAAAGCTGCATACCGGAAAAACAAGGATTCTTAATCTGTCTGGTTTCCAACTCACTTTTTCACTTAGTCAAGCACTTACTAAGTACTTCTTATGTAGTGGGAATTGTGTACAACACTGTGTATGATAAGGATACAAAAACAAGACTCAGTCCTTGCCCTTCACAAACAAGAAAATACTGAAATTATTGTTACTCAATATACAGCATGCTATAGAGTTACATGCAAGTTTCAGCTCTATATCAGTGAGATAGAAAGGTTTCACAGAAGAAAAAATGCTCTAGGAAGGCTGATAAGAGTTCTCCAGCAGTAAAAGGATTTGGGGAAGAAAGGGGCAACATATTTGTGAGAATGGCCAGTTAAGGGAATACAGATGCACATGGCTGGAACACAGGATATTGGGTAGAGAAGAGATGGGGAGAAGATAAAAAGTTAGAGAAGCAAAAGAAGGACACATGAAGAAGGACATGCAATGCGCTTAGATTTTATTCTCTAAGCAATGGGAAATTAATGGTTCTAAGTAAAAGACATTAGTTTCTTGCATTTCAACATGAAAAATTCAGCAGCAAGAATGAACCAGAGGGAAGAAAACCAGAAAGAAAAAGTTTACTTCTTAGTTCATTTAGTCAATCAACAAATATTTATGTAACATAGCATGAGCCAGGTATTACAGACAGCGGTGAAGAAAACAACACATGGCTCCTGATCTCATGGAGCTTAGAATCTTAGTGAAAGATAAACCATAGGCGAACTAAAGAAGCAGTACATGGAAATGAAGGTAGATGTAAGAGATGCATCTTTGTGACACTCACTCCATGTAGAGGGAGAAATCTAGGATGACTCCCAGGCTCCTGACCCAAGTGACTTGGTAGTACAGGTAATACAGGAGGAACACCAGATCTGAGAAGAAAACTAGTTAGTACTCATAGAATATTTAGATGTAGATAAGTAAATGTTCATTAAGCAACTGAATAGATGGTTCCTCAGTTTACTTGCCTGGGCTGAACAAATAGATTGAATAGTAACAAGCAATCAGGTGATTCTAAAAACATTGGACAATGAATGAAATCAAGACCCACCACCATCAATAGATAAGCAGCTGGTGGGATAGCAAGCTGGTGAAAAGAGCTGAGAACGAAATATCTGAGAGAAGCAGAGGAACTGGTAGAATTGTGTCACAAAAGCCAAAGAAACAGTTTCAAGAAAGTGAAAGAACAGTCAAAAATGTCAACTGCCAGAGAGAGGTTAATGGTTTCTAATACATTCACAGAGTTGTGCAATCATCACTTTGAACTTCTTTATTACCCCCAAAAGAAACCCATTAGCAGTCTCTCCTTGCCTCAGGCAACCACTAATCTACTTTGTCTCTATAAATTTGCCTATTCTGGACATTTTATGTAAATGAAATCATATAACAAGAATCTTTAGTGACTGGCTTATATCATGTTGTAGCATGTATCAGTACTTCATTGCTTTTTATTGCCAAATAATATTCCACTGTATGGTTACACTGCATTTTGTTTATCATTCATCAGTTGATGGCATTTGGATCATTTCTACTTTTTGGCTGTTATGAATAATGTTCATACATTAGTATATATATTTTGTGTAGATGTATGTTTTCATTTATATTGGGGCAGATTTACTGAACCATATGGTAAATCTGTTTAATTGCTTGAGGATCTGCCAGACTATTTTCCAAAGAGGCTGGACCATTTAACATTCTCACCAGCAATGTATGAAGTTTCCAATTTCTCCACATCCTCAACACCACTTGTTCTTATCTGTTTTGTTTCTTTTTAAATTATAGCCATCCTAGGTACATTGGTGTCTCACTCTGATTTTGATTTGCATATCTCTGATGGCTAATGATACTGACTGAGCATCTTCTCATGTGCTCACTGATCGTTTGTATATCTCATTTGAAATTCAGATAATTTACTCATATTTTAATTAGGTTATGTGTGTTTTGCAAATACTTTCTCCTAGTCTATGAGTTCTCTTTTCACTTTCTCCAAGTATTTTTTTGCAACATAAAAGTTTTTTAATTGAATGAAATCCAATTTATCTTTTTTTTTTGTATATGCTTTTGGTATATAGTCATGCATTGCTTACTGATGTATCATTAAGTGATTTCATTGTTGTGCAAACATCATAGAGTGCACTAACATAAACCTAAATGAAATAGCCTTCTACCAGCCTAGGCTATATGGCATAGCATATTGCTCCCAGGCTACAAACCTGTACAGAATGTTACTGTACTGAATACCATAGGCAACTGTAGCATGATGGTACAGTTTATATCTGAACATCTAAACACGGAAAACATATAGTAAAAACACAGTATAAAAGATAAAAAATGGCACACCTGTATAGGGCACTTACCATGAATGGAGCTTGCGGGACTGGAAGATTCTCTGGGTGAGTGACTGAGTGCTGAATGAATGTGAAGGCCTAGGGCATTACTGTGCACTACTGTGGCCTTTATAAATACTGCCCACAGCCCATCCCCGCTTCCTTCCTACAGGGTCAGAAGTAGAACATCGAAGCTGTCAATGCAGCTCTATGAATAGGGATGTGGGCACATTGATTGGAAATATCAAAGAGAAACTGACTGGGTAAGGCATAGATCACCTTAATAGTGATTGTCAGGAGGGAGTGAAAGGTGGCCTGAGGATCAGCAGAAATAAGAAATCAAGATGAGATAAAGGAACACAGGGGACTGTCATGGCAATGTGGTTTTTGGCTCTGGCATGTTGGAGCAGTGGTTAATTTACGGAACTTTGTGGTATTTATTTTTAAAAAGCAGTGTTTAACATAGAGAGGGTGTAGAACAGAGAACTCAATATTTTGACTTTGCAAATGTGGTTTTGGTTCTATTGACTCTCTCTGGCACTGAACTAATGGAAGAAATAAAACTTATCTATGCTTTATGTCATTACAACCTGAAAATATTTTAAGAGTACAGGGACAGGGTAGATCCACACCACCACAGAAAGCTTTTATTAAAGTGGTAGTGGCACTAAATACTTGTTAAGGTAGCTCCTGTGGACCTTGGTCTTTGTACAGGATCTGAGGTCCTCAACAAAGTCTTTATAGCAATGTACTCTGAAGACTATCAAACTAAATCTGGGAGGACTATAGCAACCTCTGAAAATGTACTGATGCGGGGACCAGCTCCTCTGTTTTGAAACAGGTCAGTAGCTGACTGACGGGATGTAATCTATGCACTCAAAACTAAGATGCTGAGTGAAACAGAAGCTACAGGCAAGCTCCACAGATGTTGCTCCTGTCAAAGAAAAAAATTTCTACTATACCATACATCTTTCCATTTCTTATAGGAAATTCAGCTCCATTGTAACATCATAGGACTACCATCATTGGTCCATCATCGTCCAAAATGTCATTACAGGTCACATAGCTGTAGTATTTAAGAAAGTTTTGCCTAACCAACGTCATGAATATTTACTCCTATATGTTATTCTAAGAATTCAAACTACTCTCACATTTAGGTCCACGATATATTTGAAGTTCATTTTTGCATAAGGTATAAGGGTTATTATTTTGTTTAAATAGGAGAAAACCAAGCATGATAGGCTAAAGGAAAGGAGGAAAGAAATAAGATACTGATTATGAAGCAAGGTCCTTGAAGAGACAGGGGTAATCTGGAGAGCAGGTGGAAAGACTAACCTTTACCAAGAAGAAGGCCACCCCTTCTCAGAGACAATAGGGATGGTAAGGAAAATGAGTAGAGACAGAACTATACCGTAACTGTGGGGGGATATGGGTTCTTCCTAGGAATTTACAGGGTATTATTTAAGCATCTAAGATAACCTACAATCAGAAAACCTGTTTAATATTATTTAATCTATCATTTTTTAAATATACTTGACCAAGAATTTTTATTCTTTTGTAAATTTATTTTCTTTTTATTACGTTTATTGGGGTAACATTGATACAATTATATAATTTTCAGGTGTACATTATCATTTGACATCTGTATATTCTATTGTGTATTTACCACCCTAAGTCCAGTTTCCTTCAGTTAACCATAAATTTGGGCCCCTTTACCCACTTCACCCTCCTCCTCCCCTACTTTATTTCACCCTTTTTACCCCATCTACTTTTCCCCTCCTCCACCACCTTCTACCCTCTGTTTAACTACTAGTCCATTGTCCATGTCCATGAGTCTCTGCTTGTTTGTCCTACTCATTTGTTGCTTTTAGGTTTATATCCCACATATAAGTGATATCATGTGGTTTTCAACTTCTTCTGTCTGGTTTACTTTGCTTAGCATGATTATCTCTAGGTCTATCCATGTTGCTGCAAATAGTAGTATTTCATCTCTTCTTATGGCTGAGTAATATATTCCATTGTATTCCACAGCTTCTTTAGCCAATCATCTATCGTAGAACACTTCGATTGTTTCCATGTCTTGGCCACTGTGAATAATGCTGCTATGAACATTGGTGTGCAAATATCTTTTCAGATATGAGTTTTCAAGTCTTTGGGGTAAATACCCAGCAGGATTGCTAGATCACATGATAGAGCAATTCTTAGTTTTTTGAGGAACCTCCATACTGTTTTCCATACTGGCTGCATCAATTTGCAGTCCTATCAGCAGTGTATGAGGGTTCCTTTTTCTCTAGATCTTCTCCAACATTTCTTATGACTATTGATTATAGCTATTCTAACAGGTGTGAAATGGTATCTCATTTAGTTTTGATTTACATTTCCCTAATAGCTAGCAACGTTGAGCATCTTTTCATATATTTGTTGGCCACTTCTATGTTCTCTAGAAAGAAGTTTCTATTCAGGTATTCTACCTATTTTATGAGTGGATCATTTGGTTTTTTGTTGTTATTGAGTCGTACGAGTTCTTTGTATATTTTGGATATAGGCCCTTATCTGATATGTTGCTTGCAAATATATTTGATGGTTGTCTCTTTACCTTGTTGACGGTTTCTTTTGCTGAGCAGAAGCTTTTTAATTTGCTATAATCCCACTCATTTATTTTTGCTTTTACTTCCCTTGCTTTTGAGGTCAAATTCATAAAATCTTTAAGTTCCTTGAATTTAGTTCCTATGTTTCCTTCTTTGCATTTTGTTTCAGGTCTTATATTTAGGTCCTTAATCCATTTTGAGTTAATTTTGGTGTGCGGTGATAGATAACAGTCTAGTTTCATTCTGTTGCAGGTAGCTTTCCAGTGATCCCAGCACCATTTATTAAAGAGGCTGTCCTTGTATGTTTTTGGCTTCTTTATCAAAAATCATTTGCCCATATAAATATGGGTTTACTTCCGGACTCTTGATTCTGTTCCACTGGTCCATGTGTCTGTTTTACTGTTGATACCATGCCATTTTGATTACTGTCACTTTGTAGTATAATTTCAAGTCAGGCAGAGTGATGCCTACAGCCTTGTTCTTTTTTCTCAGAATGGCTTTGGCAATTTGGGGTTTTTTGTACTTCCATACAAATCTGATGATTTTTTGTTTACTTCTTTAAAAAAGGCCGATAGATTTTTATAAAGATTGCATTAAATCTGCATACTGTTTTAGGTAATATGGTCATTTTAACTATGTTGATTCTTCCAATCCAAGAACACAGACTATCTTTCCATTTCTTTGTATCTTCTTCGATTTCTTTTAATAGGGTCTTATAGTTTTCATTACACAGGTCCTTCACGTGTCGCATTAAATATTTATTCCTAGGCATCTTATTCTTTTTGGTGTTATTGTAAAAGGAATTATTTTTTCTACTTCTTTTTTTGACACAGTTTTTAGAGTATAGGAACGCTATGGATTTTTTAAGATTGATTTTGTATCCAGAGATTTTACTGAATTTGCTTATTGTTTCCAGTATTGTTCTTTTGGAGACTTTAGGGTTTTCTATATACAGAATAATGTCATCCACAAATAATGACAGTTTGACTTCTTTGTTTCCTATTTGGATGCCTTTTATCTTTGTCCTGTCTGAATGCACACGCTAAGACCTCCAATGTTATATCAGATAACAACGGCGATAATGGACAGTTTTGCCTTGTTCGTGATCCAAGAGGGAAGGTTTTTAGTTTTTCACCATTAAGTATAATGTTGACTGAGAGCTTGTCATAGATAGCCTTTATTATATTAAGGTACTTTCCTTCTATATCAACTTTGTGAAGTGTTTTGATCATAAATGGATGCTGTATCTTCTTGAAGGCTTTCTGCATTTATTGATATAATCATGTGATTCTTGTTTTTAATTTGTTTATATGGTGTATCACATTAATCGATTTGCATATGTTGAACCATGCTGTGCCTCTGGGATAAAGCCCATTTGATTGTGGTGTATAATCTTTTTAATATGTTGTTGCATTTAGATAGCTAGTATCTTATTTAGAATTTTTGCATCTGTGTTCATGAGAGATATTGGTCTGTAGTTTTCTTTTTTTATGTTATCCTTACCACCTTATGGTATCAGAGTAATACTGGCCTCATAAAATGAGTTGGGAAGTATTGCCTCCTCTTCGATTTTTTGGAATAGTATGAGGAGAATAGGTATTAAATCTTCCTTGAATGTTTGGTAGAATTCACTGGTGAAACCATCTGGTCCTGGACTTTTACTTTTTGTTAAGTTTTTGATGATTGTTTCAATTTCCCTACTGTTGATCTGTCTATTTAGATTTTCCAGTTCTCTTGATTCAGTCTAGGAAGATGGTATTTTTCTAAGTACTGGTCCATTTCTTCTAGGTTATTAAATTTGGTATTATATACTTCTTCATTGTATTCTTGCATGATCCTGTGTATTTCTGCAGTGTCAGACATAATTTTCCCTCTTTCATCCCTGATTTTGTTTGTCCTTTCCCTTTTTTCTTTAGCGAGCCTAGCCAGGGGGTTGTCAATTTTATAACTTTCTCAAAGAACCAACTCTTTGTTGCATTTATTTTTTCTACTGTTTTGTTTTCAATTTCATTTATTTCTGCTCTAATTTTGATTACTTCTTTCCTTCTGCTGAATTTAGGCTTCATTTGTCCTTCCTTTTTTAAGATGAAGCGTTAGGTTATTTGGGCTCCTTCTTGTTTTTGGAGATAGGCTTTTAATAATATGAACTTTCCTCTTAGATCACTTTTGCTGTGTCCCTAAAATTTTGAGATGTTGTACTATCCTTATAATTTCTATGTATTTCTTGATCTCCTTTTATTTCTTCCCTAACCCAGTTATTCTTCAGTAGCATATTTAATCTCCATGTATTTGCAGTTCTTTCCACTTTTTATTTGCAGTTGATCTCTAGTTTCAAAGTATTATGATCAGAGAATATAGTTGGTATGATTTCAAACCTCTTATATTTGTTGAGGCTATTTCTGTGTCCTAGTACGTGGTCGATTCTTGAGAATGTTCCATGTGCACTAGAGAAGAATGTATAAGCAGCAATTTGGGGATGGAAGGCTCTGTATATGTCCATTATGTCCAGCTGGTCTAATGTGTCATTGAAGAATGTTATTTCCTTATTGATTTTCTGTTTGGATGATCTGTTCATATCTTACAGTGGAGCACTTAGGTCCTCTACTATGAAAGTGCTTTGGTCTGTTTCTTCCTTTAGTTCTGTTAGTAATTGCTTTACATATTTCAGAGCTTCCTGATAGGGAGCATAGATATTAATAAGTATTGTGTCTTCTTGGTGCATGATTCCCTTTATCATTATGAAGTGTCCCTCAATATCCTTACCTTTTTATTTTGAAGTCTATTTCGTCTGATATTAGTACCGCTACTCCCACTTTTTTCTGGATGCCATTTGCTTGAAATATCATTTTCCACCCTTTCACTTTGAGTCTATATTTGTCTTTGGAACTGAGATGTGTCTCCTGCATATAGCTGGGTTTTGTTTTTTGACCCATTTTGCAACTCTGTGCCATTTTATTGGTGAGTTCAGTCCATTCACATTTAGCGATGAATATTGAAAGATGAGGTCTTCTTATAGCCATTTTATGTTTTGCTTTCTGGTAGCACAGTGTTTCCATTGCTTCCTTGTCCTCGTGTTTCTGTTTTCTTTATTTTGGTTGGCTTTTGTGGGTTTTCCTCTGGTTTTTCTTGTTTTATGTTATATACTTCAGTTCTGAATCTTTGGTGCGTGGTTACCATTACAAATGTGAGGTTACACACACACACACACACACACACACACACACACACACACACACATATGGTCATCCCTTTTCTTCTGTGCATGCCTTATCTTCATCCCTGTTGTGAATTTGGATCTTTGAATCCTACCCTTTTCAGTCATTATTATCTCAATTTGTCCCTATGTATCCTGAACGTTTATTACTATCTTGCTATAGCAATTCTTTTCTTACTATTTTAGCTTATAATGCCCTGTTCTTAGTAAGAACTGCACTCCTCTGCTTCTATTTGCCTGATAGTCACTTTACTGCTAATTATGTTTTTGTTTGTTTGTTTGTTTTGTCATTTTGTTTTAGGTAAGCTGATCCCTTTCAGTATGTCCTGTACCGCAGGCCTTGTAGTGGTGAATTTCCTCAATTTTTGTATGTCTGGAAAGGTCTTAATTTCTCCTTCACATCTAAAGGAGAGTTTCGCTGGATACATTATTCTAGGGTAGTAGTTCTTTCACTTAATAGTTTAAAATTTAATTGCATTCCTTTCTGCCTTATAAGGTTTGCACTGAGAAGTCTGAGGATAACCTAATGGGTTTTCCTTTATATGTTACCATTTTCTTTTTCCTGGCTGCCCTGATAAGTCTATCTTTGTCATTGATTTTTGATAACTTTAATAAAATGTGTCTTGGTGAAGGCCTTTTTGGGTTGAGATAATTGGATATTCTGTTGACTTCTTGAATTCCAGTTCATTCCTTAGATTTGGGAAATTCTCATCTACTATTTGTCTGAAAATGCTTTTTATTCCCTGCTCCTTTTCCTCACCTTTAATAATGCCCATTATTCTTTTGTTTCCTCTGCTAATGGTATCAGCTAGTTCTTGTATTTCTCTCTCATTATTTTTCATTCTTCAGTTTTTCTCTTCTTCCTTCTCATTTATTTGATTTCTGTTTTTGATATCACTAATCCTTTCCTCCATTTGGTTGACTCTATTTCCCAAGCCTGCTAATTCATTTTTCAGCTCTTGCAATGTGATATTTATCTCCAGAAGATTTATTCTGTTCTTTTTGAGGGTTTCAATCTTATTGCTCTGCTCATCTACTTGTTTTTTCAATTCCTGAAATTGTTGCTATGACTTGTTTCTGAACTCACTGAGTCTTTTCGGAAATACCATCCTGAATTCTCTATTATTTAAATCGTATATTTCTATGTCTGTAAGTTTATTTTCTGGAGATTTTTCTTTCTTTCTGAGATGCTTTGTCACCTTGGTTGTTCATGGTGTTTAATGGACTATTTCTCCACCTGGCCTTAGATTCCCCTGGGGCTCTGCACTGATCGGTCTTGGAGAGTATGGGGAGAGAGTCCTCTGCGTTGGGAGTTGGGTGCTGTGGCTCAGCCTCAGTTTTGCAACCACAGCCAGTAAAAATCAACTGTTATTACTCTGTGGTCCCATCCCACTTCTGCCCTGATGACTGGGCCCTGCGTGGAACTCACAGCACTTCCAGGCAGGGCTGTTCAGGGAAGTCACCACACCTTCTCCCCTCCTCCTCTTCCTGCAGGTAGCTCTGGCGGCTGCAAGAGGCAACTTCTTTATTTATCCCAGTCCACCGCCCAATACCTGAGGTTCTGACCTGTGGTAGCTCTTATGCACATATCCCACACTCAGACGTGTGGTGTTCAGTTGGGGTGTTTTTGTTGAGTTTTAGATGTTTGGCTTATTGTTGTTTCAAGGAAAAAGATCGGAGGACATCTCTCACTCTCCCATGTTTCCCAGAATCCTCGAATTTTTAATTTAACAGCACCTATTAACCTATGAAGTAATTAGGATTTGTAGAATATACTTAGAGAAAACATGATCTAGGCCAAGAGTTGCAAACTTGGTCTTTGTGCAGCATTTTGGCCAAGGGTGGTTTTTGTATCCCAACCGCCCCCCATTGTTGTTAAATTCAAGAAATTTCACAAAGATACAAATTTCTGACATCTCTTGAAATATCAAAACATTTGGTCATGTCAGATCATCTGTATTCCACCAAGGAAACCATTTGCTAGAACCCAAATGTCCCATATGGGGAATATACTCTCTGCATCACTTGCTATAATCTTAACATCCAGAGCCTTTCACTCATTTATGTCATTGCCCAGTCCCTGTGGGAATGTGAGCACCATCCCTATACTAGGTAACCCTCTCAGTGTTTATAAAGAGTGAAAATTTTCTAAAGCATCTCTTGGAAATTTTGTATTAAACTCCTAAGTATTTTATTTTATAAATATACTTTTCTTGTGAGAACTGTGAGAAAGATTTAGAAGTACTGATGCCAAGAGTGACCAAATGGCAGTGTATGGACCAAATGACCACAGATCTATTTTGTTTGACCTGCATAGTATTTTTTAAACTAGGAAATTTCACATTAAAAAAAAATAAAGATTTCTAGATTTTGTTAAATATCAGGAAGACCTGGTAACATGAAGCCCTGCTTCCATATGGCAACGATAAGTTGGAGGTAGCAGTAGTTTTCTTCAATCACGGCCTGCATTTTTTCATTTACCATACAGTCCCTACCACTCCCCAGTGTCCTATAACTGGCCTGATCACTTATTAAATATTTGGCCCTACAAGCATCTGAGTTTGTGCCACCTGATTTAATGAAAAGATTCAATCTTAATTAACACAGTGCATTAGGCAAGTTCCCCAATATTATGAGTGTCATGTGAAATTTTACATATGCCTCAGCTATTTCACTAAAAGCTAATAATTTCACATCCCACTCTCCTCTTATTGAAAAAAAAATAACTGGAAGAAAATACAACACAGAAAGTCAAATTTCAGATGATTTTTATTTTCTTCTTTATCTTTTTCTGTGCTTCCTATTTTTTAAAAAAGTTAAGTGTGCCTTGCCTTTATAGTAAAAAAATACTGACTAAATTTCTAAAACGTGTCACCAATATTCTTGGTAAATGATCTATAAGTAATGAGACACTACCAGAGACTACAAGGTTCAAATTTTGACGAACTGCCAAACAATTTACATGTACATCAATGAGAACACAATCAGATGGGTTCAACAGCAGATGAACCATGTTAAGTGACAAATTTTAATGTCAAGAAAGCTCATTTGATGCAACATACTTTCCTTGGAACCAGTGTGAAGCTGCCTGGGCAGCAGCTGTTTACTCTCACCCAATATGAGATTTAGTGTATCATTTAAGACTAAATAAATGTTAGCAGAGCAGCCTTACTCACAAGATCTCTATTTATGAAGATACCATGGGCAGTCCTCCAATTTGCGAATACTTCATTCTGTCCCTCAACTCAGGATTCTTTTGTGGACTTCATAACCACTTAAACTTGTATTATGAATGGCTACCAATTTAACAATAGAGCAGGTAGTCAACACAAGGAACTTATCTCCACCACCCACATTTTCCCCATCTCTCTCCATGGAAGACAAGATATAGCTACTTCCATTTCATGGAGAATTTCAGAGTGGAAAAGAATTTGGCAATCTAATCCAAATTCTTTAGAAATGAGGCTCAGAAAGGTATTTATCTAAGAAAGCTGCAGAACTAGTATTTGAATCCCCGCCTCAAGGCTCCACTTACTTAGTTACCAGGTACACTTCTAACCTGCAAGCAATACTTTGTTAAGTGACAAACATTCCTACATTTATGTACAGTATATCAAACCCTATTTAAAGTGATGTTCATTTTGGTTTCAAACATATATAAATAAATGCTGCATAAATGAACTAAAAGGTCCTCCAATTCTCACCATTTAATTCTACTTTTAGTGCCAACAATTCAAGCAATAATTATGGGAAAATAAAAGGACTGGTTTTCACTCAATCTTCTTTAGTTTTTTTTCAATGTTTTAGTTATTAAAAGGTTACTTAAATGGGAATTCAGTATTAGTTGCACTAATTTCATAGTTCAATAACTACTGCATATTCATAAATACTAGTGGAAAGGAAAAGATCACTGCATGATTTAAATGTAATCTTCAGGTAGAGAACAAATTCTTTAGTGGTAGGGTCTGAACTTCTTTCCCTCAAAGCCATGACACATACTGACTACTGGCACATAATAAGTGCCCAGAAAATAAGTGCCAACTGAAATAAGTAAATAATGAAGAAATATAATTAATAAAATAGGTTAACATTTAACTCTACCATTTTCATATCTGTTCACATACACTCTTTACTCCATTCTAATTCCTTCTATTCCTGCACAATTTACTCAGGAAGACCTTCATTCTTTTATTTTCATTCTTTCTTCAATACACCTATGCACTAATCCTCTGTGACTCTATTAAGGTGACTAGCTGGGCTCTTAAAGGTCATTTTTTAAAATCATGGATAAAAACATGAAAAAAAACTAAATATTGGTAAGAGAAATTAAATCAACTTTACCATCCGTCTTAGCTGTGTCATACATGATTATAAGGAAATAATGTATGTGAACATGCTTTGTACACCATAAAGTATTATCAAATATAGGAAGTCTCTGTACTATAAATGTTTAGTCCATTAAAGTATCCTGGGGCCCCACCAGCATCTAAACAGTCTTCTTCCTCATTGTATTCTAACCAAATCTGCTTTTCTCAAAGTACTATCATTCCACAGAACTTAGAAGATACCTTTTTTTCTATTTTTCTGTTTTAATAGCTTAAATTGCAAACACTTTTTCTTAACAGTTTTAGTTTACAAATAGGCAGAATTTCAATTACATGGTAGCTTTTACAGATAAGCCTGGGTAACCACCCTTGTAACATTGTCCCTATAAAAAAATAACTAAATCAATTTGTAAATGAATTTTTGAAAAGCAATCCATTTTTATCTTAGGAAAACTGGTACCTAGACCCTACTCTGAAGGTAATAGAATAAGGGGAAGAGAACTGGGACTTTGAAATGAATCTCACCTTGCTCTGCTACTACTGTCTCTGTGTCCTTGGGTAAGTTCTTATGAGTAAAATGGGAAAAGTAAAATCTCTCAGAATGTAATACATATGCAAATCACCTAAAACTAAGCCTGGAAGATAAAAGGTGCTATATAACATTAGTGCCTTTTTCTTTCCCTCTGTCATTGCAGTATATTGCAGTCATTTGCAAATTCCGTTTTCTCCTTTAAAAATGTATTTTTCAAACCTTTGCACATGCTCTAAATCAGGAGCTTTTATTATCTCATTAATCCTTATAACAACCCTAAGAGGTAGGTACCATTACTGTCTCATTTTACAGATGAAGAATAGCAGCACAGAGGTTAACTGATATGCCTAAAATCACTGATAGTGGTGCTGACATCACACACTCATGCTCTAATCTTTAGCCACTTTACTATATTTGTTTTAAAATTATAGAGAATTCAATGATATCTAAAGTTTTGTCAGATGGCAAGAAGGACAAGAAAAACTTCAAGCTCACAACAGACAAATGTAAACCATCGATGCATGCAGTCTAACCAACCAATGTACAATTGTTCTGGTTTTCCTTCCCAGAAGCTGGAAGGTTCCTATAGCCAGGTTGAGTTAGGCTCAGCTGGAGACTCAGGGACTTCCGTTGTTTGCTAGCTCTTTTTTTTTTTTTTAACAGGGGTGGTCAAAAATTGAAATAGTAACCCAGTGGCAAAAGTCTTTAAGTACTGTTAATAATGCTGGGAGCATACTGCTTGCCAATTGGAGGTTACTCCTTGCAGTAATGGAAATTGGCTCTAGGCACTAACCCATTAAATTAGGGCCATAAGCAAAACCACTATTTCCTAGCTCAAGCTACAAATATAATACTTACAAGCACCCTGAACTGGAAATACAATGGTAATACTAATGTGTCAAATGGTTAATTAAGGCTGCCAAGTAAAATGCTCAAAAAAAAAAAAAAAAAAAAACCTTTTTTTATGGTACCCACACTAAAAATACACTGAAAGTTTTACTTTTAGGCTTCTTAACATTTTTACCTTGTCTTCTCAACTACTACAAACGTAATTTAGTGTGATTAGATATGGGCAAGTAAAGACTCAGTTCTAAACTTGCTGAAAAATGAAATAAGAGAAGAGCTACAGCACAGCCAGACCAAACTCAGCCAGACCAAACTGACCAAGATGTACAGACAGAAAAAAGCTGTTGACCATCCCCAGCAACACTAGTTCTGTTTGTGCCTTTTGCTAATTGTATCTCATCACCACTTTTCATACAACATTAACAGATTAGAAACAACTTGGTCTAATCAGGAAAGACTTTTACAAACATGTAAGTTTATTTCCTTTTTTTCACTTACTTACTAACATGAAATATCAATACCACAGTCTAGATGTTGAACAGCTGCCACAGACAACTAAACCCATTAGTAAGTTCT
Source organism: Macroglossus sobrinus (assembly GCA_004027375.1). Classification (NCBI taxonomy): domain Eukaryota; kingdom Metazoa; phylum Chordata; class Mammalia; order Chiroptera; family Pteropodidae; genus Macroglossus; species Macroglossus sobrinus. The sequence continues at coordinate 137,530 of PVKZ01003250.1, forward strand.
GGTTCTACCATCTTAAATAACTTACTTCTAGCTGGAAAAAGGATGAAACTTTAATTTTATATAATTCCATGTGCCACAAAATATCCTTCTTTTGATTTTTTTTCAAATATTTAAAAATGTAAACACTATTCTTAGCTCCTAGGTAGTACAAAATTTGGCCCATCAAATTTTGAACAGAAAGGATTGTGATAGCCTTCAAGAGCGAGAATAAGATAAACAATATTGTACCATAATTATGTATGATAAATATTGTAACAATGACAATCATATTACAATAAATGTGTCAAAGAAACATGCTGTATATCTTAAATGTATACAATATTATGTGTCAAATATATTAAATTTTTTAAAGAGCTATTTAGATTAATTTAGAAGACTATGGAAGGAGGTATAGGTTTCTGAGCAAGAAAAGGTTGAGATCAGGGCTGTACTTAGATTTTCTTAACAGTAATGGCTGGGAGTGAGATTTGTAGTTAACCATCAATGGAGGATAATATTCAAGCCCAATCGAGACTAGTAGCTTCGAAGAAGAAGAAAAATGATATGGAAGAAAAGAACAATAGAATGCTACTTGAAAAAAAAAAAAGAAAAAGGTTTATTTATCTGGCAAACTTAATTTTTAAGAAGTCAATTTCCAGACAAGAAGAGGGGAAAAGGTGATTTTGCATCCCCACTTCTCAGTGCCATCAGTATAGTATATGACTGCAGTAAACTAACTGAGGAATTTACCTTTTTTATGGGAGCTTTAGAACAAACAGCCCAAGTTGGAGCTTCCAGTTCAAGGGTAAGAGTTCTTCTATGGTATATGTCAAGTAAAATGTAGCATTCATGTTTTAATTTTAGAGGTGCAATAGATGGTAGTTTTAGAGATGATATTTATTTATTTATTGCTCCTTTTATGCCAGAGAATTTTCAGCAGCCTTCTCAATTAGGAAAAAGTATTCATCTGGTGTACATACACATATCATTGCCCTCGGAATTTTAAAATAACTCTGCTGACTGTGACTTAGAATTTATATCTCTTTTCTTGCTCTAACAAAGAAAAAAACTGCAGTGCTGCAAATACAACTTATTCAACATTAGAATATCTACCAAGTGCAAGTAATCCCACTCTTTGGGAGCTGCTACATGCCTTCTAGCACTCAAATTTGGAAGCTAGTTCGGGTCAAAGGAAAGAGTGATGCAGAGACCTGCACATATGTAGTTCTAACTCATAATGATATCTGATAAGAAATATAGTCAAGCCTTATGAAAACGCAGCAAAGAGAAGAGAAAGATTAATTTTAACTGAGCAGTCTGGAAAGAACTCCATGAAGAAAGTGACAGCAACATTGGGCCCATTTTAACAAGAGAGGAAGGGTAATTCCAGGCACTAAGAATAGTGCAAATAATAACAATAAAAGGATGTGGAAAATATTGGACTTATCTTTTTTACTTCAAAAGTGGTATATGTTCATTGTTGGGTAAAAACATGAATTATGACAAGAAAAAAGAAAAATTTTAACCTGAAATCCCACCACTCAATCCTATCACATTTTAGTATATACTCTTCCACATATTGGATAATACAAAATGAATCATTTTTTGCATAACATCTTAACAGCATAGTTTCCTGTCCATGCCAGCTTGGAATACATATTGGAAAGATTAAAAAACACTGGCATTCCTGAGTGCATGAATAAGTATAGCCCTTCCCTTATAGACCTTCCTTCGAACTTCTGCTTCAACTTGATCTTTCTTTTTTCTTCCAAGATCTCTATAGGTGGATCCACGCTACTAGCCACCATATTTAATTTTTCTTTCTTCCACGTGAGATCAAAAAGATATGGGCATGACTTATTTAATACACAACTTAAATAAAATCACTGTTGACATGTTTTAGATTTGATAAGGACTCTAGGTCTTCTGCCTTGCATGTAAAAATGAGCTCATCTGCATAATTAAAATAAGTAAACTGGAAAAGCTAGAAAAATTACTAAATGGAAAATATAAACTGTTAAGAGACATGAAAGAACGAGAAAGTGTAACCTTTTTCTAATTAGAGTTCCAAAGGGAAAGAATAAAATAAGGGGAGAGGCAAAATTCAAAAAGATAATAGCTAAAAATGTTCTAGGATTGATAAATCAACCCTCAAATTAGGGAACCCAAAAAACCCCAAGACAGGTAAATAAGGTCTTATAAACTCCTGGGAGAAAAGTCATAATCTATAGCAAAATAACAATTAGACTGATAGCTGATCTGAATGCAGAAACATTGGAACAATATATTCAAAGTGCTGAAAAAAAATCAGCCTAGATTGATTTATATATCCAATGAAACCATCTTTCAAAAAATAAGACAAAATATTTTTTCAGGGAAATAAGAAATTAGAGTGTGTTCCACCCAAAGACCGCACTAAAGATACTTGCAAGGGATGGACTTCAAGAAAAAAGAAAATTTATCAAGAAAGGAGATTCTGTTAATTATTTCTCTTACATCTCAAAGAAAATAATAAAGGTGGGTAAATGGAAAAAAAAATAACTGTACAAGAAAACAACAATGTCTAATTTATGGAGTAAAAGCAAAATCGAGACAGAAACAAAATGTTAGACAACCACGTATAAGGGGACAATGGAACTAGCAGTATTTTACAATCTTTGTATTACCCAGGATGACAGTAAAGATGCTAATTAAAGACTCTGAAAATAAATATGCAAGTTAAAAATTTCCAGAAAAGCACTGAAAGACTAGAAATAATAGGTATACCTTCCAAACGAGTTACACGTTTAACTCTATTACTCCTACCTACATTGATAGCACATCTGAGTGACAGTCTAATCCTCCTTTCAGGCAAGAGATACTAAGCTCATCCAGTATCTGGCAAAGTATGTAGTCATTAAATATTTGTTAAATTAATTTGGATGTTCCAGAAAAAGATGAATTCTATTTCACAAATGCATCACATTTCTCAACTCTACTTGAAAGGCTGATTCCATCTTATTATTTTAGTAAGTGGCCCGACTATCCTTTCAGTTTTTTCTTTTCCTTTTTCTTTTCTTTTTCAGAAAACATGACAATGAAGCTTGAAATAAATTCCAAATCCTACCCCCAACTCTTGCTTATAATTTGAAAGAAAAAATACACATTTCCCCTCACAAACAAAGGAGTTATCAATCAAAAATTTAGATGTTTGATTTTAATTATGAGAAATTGGCAATCAAAAGGCTCAGGCATCTAAACTGTAAGTGATATTTTTCCCACATTTGGTAAAACTGTATATTCCACAACATATGGAATTCTACTGAAAGCTTTCACTGGCATTTTGCCTTGTTGAATAAAAGCTAGAAGTTATGCTAGACATTTTTAAAATATCAACATGCCTTTTCATTAGACTAACATTTAAAATACGACTTAAAATCATGGGAAAATATATTAATATGTCTAACACTCATTGAGCTCCTATCTATGTGTCAGGCATAGTTCCACACATCTTTATGAACTCATTAATCCTCACAATAATACACTATGAGTCGGGAACTAAGATTAGCTTTGTTTTACAGAGGATAGTGTGAAACAGATTAAATAACTTCCCAATGTTACATACCTCAGAGGTGTCAATCAATGGTGGGATTTAAACCCAAAGAGTTTAGCTCTAGAGCCTTTATTCTTAACCACTACACTCTACCACCTCCCAAGAGTCCTATCATGTTTGTCTGCTGATTTGCCTTGTATCTACATCTAAAGTCTGACTTCAGTATTCGATAACTCATACTAGGTGCATTTTGCCAAAACTGGCTATTCTGTTTATTTGCAAAAAAAAAATCAAAACTAATAGAGATTACTAATCTATATTATATTTTTATTTACATACTCTGCATAGTCCTTAGTGGGCAGTATTATCCCCATCTGCACTCCAGGACTTTATGCCTGAAATTTATTTTCAGGAAACATGAACTGGATGGTCCTATTACAGGTAATGTCCTGTGCTAAGCAATGATTTAGAGCTACTCTCCTAATTGGCAGTTCAGTTTCACCAAGAGTCACCCACAGCACGATATGTTTTTCCAAAGAAGCATAAAACAGTTTTTGGTTGGGAAGCAGCAAATGATCTTCCCATTTGATCATTCAACAAATATTCCTCAATACTACTATTATGTGCCAAGCACTACAATGGGTGCTGAAAGTCAAGGGAAAATACATCAGAGCCAATATTTGCCCCTGGGGCTCTAGTGGGAAGAAAGATGTTAAACAAGTAATAGTTACACAAATAATTACAAACAACTATGACAAGCACAAGAAAAAAATGCAGAAATCACATGACAGAAGGACCTTCCTTAGTTTTAAAGGTAAGAGTCAGGGAAGGTATCCCTAGAAAATTGATACTTAATATGGAAGTCGAGGATTAGAGGAAATTACCCAAGTAAAAAAGCACAGAAGAGTGGTTGAGGCAGCATATGTGAAGGCTCCCAAGCAGCACTGTACTCTGAAAGAAATGAAAACCCACTGTGCCTGGACTACCGCGACAAGAGGGCAACCGAGGGCAATGCTCAAAGATCTTTTCTAACTACTGGGCCCACGACCTGCTCACTCTGCTGCTGACCTGCTCACATTTTCTCCATGATTCCAAGGAACAAAAACTGTATTTACAGTACTATTGCATAAGCCTTTAAAATGATTAATTTAAATTCTGCAATAATTTCATTAATGGAGAGGATATAGATAAGATAAATCATAAGATTATGAATTTCTTCTGTACTTTAACAACTTGAGGCCAGAGACCATTTTATATGTATCCTACTATAATTCAGAACACCTAGCAATGTAAACAGCTAGAGTCTAATAACTAATTTTGCTATTTGAAGAGAAGTGATGTAGTATAAGAATTTAAGTGTTACTTGCCTAGACATTTTTCTATATAAGATTTATTAGCCCATTCATATACCCTTACTTACTGTAATTGTGTGAATAAAAATATATTATCCATCTTAAAGGTAAGCCAGTTCAGTTCTCCAGAGATGGGGGTGGGAACAGAGAGAAGCCTGGAAATATAGAGAAGCTAGACAATAGAGATTTCTCAACTCTCAACTCTAAGAATAAATGTGCCATTTCTCTTTCTTCACAGAAAGTTTATTTGTGGGAATAAGTTAAGCGTGTTTCAAAAGAAAGAATGACTTAGACTTGGGTTATGGCCAGCTGCAATGAAATTCAGCCACTATCCCCTTAAAACTCATTCAAATGGAAATCTTATCAGTGGGAAATTCTCTAAGCCAAAGACTTTGCTGCAACTTAACGATATTTGTAAAACATTTTTAGTTCTAAGATTCACTACCTGTCACCCTCTATACACATACACATCCCACACTCATACCAATCTTATGAATGACTTGACTTCTAACAGAAGTGACACAGAATTTTTTGAAATCTAAAAGTTTCAATATGTAACCAACACAATAATATCATTTATGAATCTTTTTTTTCCCTTTGTGATTACTTAGGAATTTGTATATAGTAACATTTGAGGGAAGAAAAAGAGAATCACCACTCATCGTCATGAAATAGCCTAGAATGACTAGCTGGTAATGCAAGTATCAAAACACTATATGCATATGGAAGGAATACCAATAGCAAAGGACTGGGATAAGCCCAGGACCAGATACATCAATAAGAATATAACCTAGTCCTTGTTCTTCAGAAACCAAGTCTTAAAGGGAGATACCTGAGGGGATTAGGGAGGGCGGGGAAAGAAAAGCTACAATCAAATCAATCATCCCAAAACTGATGACCTAGCATGCAAAAACACAGAACCTACAAAGCTTTCACCAAGGGACTGGAAAGAAGACAATGAGTCCTCAACCTCTATGTCTAATTATATAAGTCTCCTTTTGTCCATTACTCTATCATACTCTATTCCTTTGTCTGCACATAATATGCATAGTTAAATATATTTAATCAACTTAAAGACCCCATATTTTAATAAGTATGTCAGGATTTGAAGTTCTTCAAAAGTTATTTTGAAGTTATTTCATTTCATACTTACTGAAACAGCAGTTAGCTTGATAGAGCATGGCTCCCTAAATAGCACATGATAAAGTCCTGAATATTGTAACAGACTGGGTTTCCTCACTTTTCCTTGAAATTCTTCAGCAGAAAAGTGAATTAAGAGTTGGGGAGTGTGTGTTTTTAGGGAGGTTGGTTTAACGATGAAAAAGATATAGTTGTGTGTAGTAATATCCAAGGAAACAGAAATAGGAGTAGAGAAAATGGACAAAGAGAGTAAAAGACAAATGCAGTTCAAACAGATTGAAAAAGATCGAGAAACACTGAGATTGTGACTAAAGATAAGCTTTCTAAATTTCAACAGTGAAAATGTAGTACTTTGTAACAAGTTAAATTTTGTTCTTTTTGAAAGACTATGAAGGCTCAGCATGACAGAAAGTGATTACTAATAGTATACTGTTCAATAAAATACAGTATTGTTTTATATGAAGGATAAAACACTTTAATTATGATAAATATACAAATAAACAAAAATGCCCTACTTATATATTAACCTCCATAATAAACCTTTTTGTAAACTGTTTAGGAGAAACAGGTAAGACGGCCCTCCTCTCCATAACCACCAACAATGGAAACTAAACAAGTACTAAAATGGCTGATAAAACAAAGAAGCAGCTACCTAGATTCAAAACTTATGTTACCTGAACTTCACTACGTGGCCCAATACACATGAACACACATTGCAAGAATTCTGCAGATCCATTGTACAAGGAAAAGAGAGACAGATGAAAGCCTCCAATAGGAAGTCTTTTCACCAATATATCAACTTCTCTGGGTGTTTCAGAGTCTTATTACAGATGTGAACTTTACCCTTTAAATAAGTTCACTCTGAAATATTTATACTACATAGCACTGAAGGCTCTAAAAAGCCTTAAATTTTTACGGCCAAGCCACCTTGAATGTGCTGGATCTGATCTCGAAAGCTAAGCAGTGGCAGGCCTGGTTAGTACTTGGATGGGAGACCACCTACGAAGACCAGGTGCTGTAGGCATAAAAAAAATAAAAAAATGAAAAGCTTAAATTTATGTTTTCTTCTTCTAGTCTTATCTATATATAGGGACGGTTTAAGGGCAGACCTTCCTGAAAGCAACATTAACGGACAGTAAGATCCTTCCTCAGCAAGAGTCCTGACAATGAATGTCACAAAACATTATTCTAGAGAGAAACTTTGCTGTGATTTCAGCTAATTTCTGACATGAGCTCATTAAGGACTTCTACTTCTTTCGATAGTGATCTAATGCTGGCTTATAATGTAAAAATATACCCCACTGTCATGACCATGACATAAGGTTCAATGAAAAGGCTGGGCCCCGATCAGCCAAAAAGCAAAAAAAAAGCAGATCAACCTTATATTTTTGTCTCTTGCCATGTGGTTCAAGGAAATAAAGATCTTTTAATGAGGAATTCATAACTCATAGTATGATACTACACTGTAACCAGCAGGGCTTCAAATAAATATATTGACACCTGGTCTAAATTGCTAAATTTTAAAAAAATACTCCCAATTTAAAAAAGAATACAAAATCCCAATGCCACCTTCAGATAGGAGGCAACATGTTCTCATGTTATGAATTTAGTAAGTGGCCTGCATAGTTGAAATGACTCTGAAACAGAGAACCACAACCCAAAATAGCCTGAACACTGTTATCTCAAACAATGGGCAGTTAGCCATTCATTTCTCCTTCTTAGTATATATTCTACTTGTTTCAAAGCTCATTATAAACTTGATGAGACTGCTTAAATTCGGCTGTACCAGATGTTTGAAAGCTATGGATGGAAAATATTCATTGCAAAAAAATTCTCATTATAAGATTTTATACCTAAAAAAAAATGAATGCAATGTATATGTTTATTTAATTCAAAAAAAGAAAAAGAAAAAAGTAAGTTATATTGCACACTCATAACCAGCCTGACATTAGAAATAAAGGGGTGAATACAACAGACATGGTCCCTGCCACTGAGAACATACAACTTAGTAGAGAAGACAAATACTAAGTACAATGAATGTCACAAGAGAGTATATACATGCTCTGCTGGGCTGTAGACTGTGGATAATGAGGATTATTCCTACCCTACTCCCTTCTTAAGTATGCAGTAAAAGACCAAGAAGTTGTCAGAAGGCTTTTAAAATAATGAACTTCTCAGTTGAGACACATATGAAACAAACATAAGCATTTTATACATATATGTAATCCGTAATTATATAAATATATAAAATGACTTTTTAAACAAATATACAAGAAGTATTAAAATCCAAATAGGCCTTTCTCGTAGGCTATGCCAAACTCAGGCTTTAAACAAATAATCTTGCCAGGCCTAGGACAAATAAAAACTCTATGACTAATAGCATTCTTGTTGCTTCTGATTCTAGGTAGAACAATTCTACTGATATTTAACAGCTTTGCTCTAACTGTATATATAGAATGGTGGAATGAAAAATGCAGAGGATCCACAGTAGGAAAAACAAATTTTGAGACCAAGTTCCATCACTAACTAGCCGTGCCTAATGGGCAGGTGACTTAATTTCTCTGATCTACATTGTCTTCACCTATAAAACCAGGACAATACCTTAAAGGATTGTTATGAAATTATATATACGAAAATATTTTATAAGTAATAAAGGATTATACAAATGGTCTTATTATTTATTTAATTGATTTTTTCCTTCATATAGGAACTATATGTTCATTTTAAGAACTGGAAAATATAAAAAAGTATTAAGAAGAAAAAATCACCCACAGGCTTATCACGCAAACATTGTTGTTATTTATTTTAACCAAAATAAATCTAACATCAACCAAAAGAAGTTAAGGCAAAAGTACTTTTAGATATTAATACTGATAATTATAAGTGACAAAATTAATTGCTGATCTCTTTTTAAGAGCAGAACAGTCTTTCCCATCAGTTTAAAGACAATGCTGCCATGTGTCCCAAAGCTGGTTCCAACAGGGTATGATATATGGGTGAGGCTCATAAACGTCAAAGCCACAAAAACTCCCAAAATAAATATTTCATGAACCCAAGGAGTAGTTACAATACATGCCCTCAGATTCAATAGAGAAAGCAAAGTGTCTAAAGCCCTGTTAACAAAACTGGCATGACTGTAAGATTTCTATGGGCCACTTCAATGGAAAAAAAAAAAATTTGTATACCATGCTACAAGACACGCAGCGTAAGACATCTGATTTTTTCACACTGCTTACTGAATCCCATCTTTGGAAATTCTTGTATGTCTGTTTTTTTATTTTTCCACTCTTTCTTCTCCTAGCCCCCTCCTTGTTTTATCATCACATTAGAATCTGTGTTTCAAATGGCCTTATTCACTTCTTCCAAGAGGACATACAAATGGCCAACAAACATATGAAAAGATGCTCAACATCGTTAGATATTAGGGAAATGTAAATCAAAATCACAATGAATGCCACTCTGAACAAGCCCGATCCTGTTTAATCTCAGAAGCTTAGCAGGATCGGGCCTGGTTAGTACTTGGATGGGAGACAACCTAGGAAGACCAGGTACTGTAGGCATAAAAAGTTAAAAATTAAAAAATAAGAGATAAGCTGACAAGGTCCTTGCAATCTGTGAGGTCAACCAAGGGTTGTCTCGCCTAAAACACACACACACACACACACACACACACACACACACACACACACACACACACACACA